>JBBPRR010001013.1:0-13856 GCA_038093115.1 Hortiboletus flavorubellus | reverse complement strand
TGTTGGATTTAGGATTCCATATTTGGTATCACTGTTTACATAAGCAGTACTTACATCGGACCATTTACCTTTAGTTTTACTTAGTGACTTACTGAGTATTCTACAGGTACCTACTATCCTAATATCACAGTGACTTACTGAGTATTCTACAGGCAGCACCAATCTGTCCTACAGTACAGTTCTTTCCTTTCTACAAGGGACATCCTCAGGCTCCACGGATGCTGGTGTTGCATCAACTTATTACTCATGTAAAATGTGCGTAAAGAGTACTGACCGAATACCTCGTCCAGAAATTCGCCGAACGCCTCGACTACCTCGCTTTCGAACTTGGAGTAGGCATCGGCAAAGTCACGACCATCGCTCGTCTTTCCTGTGTGTATACTAGATAGAAATCAGTACGTCTGTAGATCAAGGACACAGGAATGCGCTGACCTTGCTATGAACTTTCCGCCCTCAGGATCGAGAGGGTCAACACCCCCCATCAGGACAGTAAACTTCAACCCCGTCTGATTGCCCAAGTGACTGAGAACGCGTTGCAGAACTGCCCCACATTGTTTTATATTACTGTCCATAGACGTCAGCATGCGGACGATGTAGGTATCAATCAAGACTTACCGGCGACGCAGGAGAGGATCGGTCTCTATGTCACCGCCGTCATCGTCAGACTCGGGGTCAGTGGGTTCTTCGCTCGCCTTGCGAGATTTCTTTCTTTTCTTTGCATCTTCCCTCTGCGCTTCGCTGAGTCGACGAATTTCCTCTTGAATCTCAGGGGACTCGTTCTCAAATATGTCGCAGATCTTCTTTGCAACATCGACGATCGGCATTCCTGCTTCCACCTCCTTTTGTACACGCGACACGTAGTACTTGTTCGAATATATCTCCCAAGGCTTCTTGGCGCGCGTCTTGGACTGTAGGAGGCTGTCTATAATTTTTGCGGTTCTGTTGTTCGCCGCACGGTTGTCACCAGCACCATTATGCCAATGCATCCAGCGCCTGAGCTGTTTCTGCCGTTGGTTGACAGCATCAGCAAGAGTACTCTTCTGATCATCGGTGAGGAGAGCGTCGGCTGATACTCCAGGGAGGGCGCTCGGGCGCTCGGGCCACCGTTGAAAGAAACGGCTATAAAGGGCGGGCCAATGCTTAGTAAAAGACCGACTGCCGATCTGCTTGAACGCGACAAGCTCTTGCTGAAGGAAGGCCTTTTGCTCTTCGGATGTCCACTCCGATGGCATCTTGGAATGATCAGTGACAACTTAAACGCGTGAGACAGATACATACAGACCTTGTATGACGGACGAATTTTCTTGCAGATGAGTATGCCGATGCGTTAAGGCGCGTAAAGGATGGATGGGACAGTTTGAATGCTGCGCCAACGCGTCTGAGAACTGCAGCACGAAGGTGTGGAAACCAAGTGCACACGTTATAGAATGTAAGGGACAGGCGTCGGCGAGAAATGCGTAACAAGTGGTAGCGTCAACGCGTCTATGAGAGGACCATGGCGCGGTTGTATATGTATGGCAAATCGGGTCAGTAAACGATCTATAGTTTGCGAGATCTCACCTGGTCCTTGGTGGTCAACGATTTGCTAGGAGATCTGAGATCGGGATCACTTGGAAAGCAGATTCGTTGCAGGTACTCCGAGCCTTGGATTCTACCGAAAATTTGTACTTCCTATTCAGTACTTATTGTCTAATTCAGAAGGACATCAGGCCCAGCCTGGTACAGCAAAAGGCCCTTGCGTTCTAATTCACTCACGTCAGTACCTTCCATGGCATGCAGGAGCAGGTCCTCCAAGACCCTGACGATAGTGCGAGTAGCCTTGTAGAGCGAAGTCTCTGAGTATTCACCATGTCCTTCGGAGGGGGGGAGTTTCCGAATATTAGCCTCAATAGGCTCAACGGCAGAGAGCGTGCTGTATATGTCATGATAATCCCCCGAAGACATAAAACTCTCACAGAGAGCCGTCATCCGTTCACGCAAGGACTTCCCAATGACCAGCTTGAGCGCGCTCCAAAGCTGAGATTCTGATCCGACAATGGACCTGTTTAAAAAGTCGTGTTAGTATGCTTGTGAGCCTTTGATCCAACGTTCTGTGTGCCTACCTAGCCTCAGGCTTGCTTGGTTTGTTCCCTTGGTTCTTTGGCCGACCAGCACTGTCGATACTCCATATGGAGCACGTGAAAGATGTATGGATATTGATACAAACATACCGTCGGGACAAGATGTTGCTTATGGATTGACGAGGTTGTCCGATAAGGGTGATGGCTTGTCTGGGAGCTCTGAGATTCGCTGAGCTCGGCATATACTAATACCATACAACGATGGACGTACGGTGAATTCTGTTTGTCATTTGTGATATTCTGCCGCTTCTGTGTGACTTTCTTGTTGATTGTGCTGCGATTCCTGGGGGACAGGTTTGATGAGTACGAGTGGTGGAGGAGAAGATGTAGCCAACTTCTCATAATATTTCGCTCGATATCTGCGAGCAGCTAAAGTTCTCTCTTCTGGAGTTAGGTGAATCTTTGGTCGACCCATGGCATTGAGGAGGTGTGGCGTGTGGTGAGAAAATGAGATAATTACAATGAGTACCAGGTAACACTACCAAACTGTGTTCGAGTTCAGCTAGTTTTCGTGCGCCTGTATAGGAGATTTATTCACCACTGTATTTACTCGATTTCTCTGCACCTCTGCATTTCAAACGACCACCTAATGTCATATAACGAACATACAGAGCTTAAACAAGCGATTTCGACCGTTTACATTGAATGCCAGTGGGCAAGAACAGTTACAGGAGAATCTCTGAATCGAGTCGCCAACATTCACGATCTATCTGTATCTCGCTATTAACTTATGTGTCGTACTACTAGTAGTACACGGTCATTTATCACCCTCTCTGTTACACCGTCGAATCGAATCTATGTCCATTACAATGCATTGACCGAATCGCCTCTCTCCGCACTAGCTCTCGGCTGGCGTTGTTATCTCAAAGCTTATCTTATCACTCCACATCTATGCTCCACTCGGAACTCACAATGCATACTCGCAGACTCGTACTGGACAGGCCATGATCATATACAAAAAATGCTTGATATGTCCTAACGCTGCCTCATCAATATGCACGCGGTATTCCCATCATTGATCGCAGTGTCCAACATCTTCCGGGCCCGAGCCAAGCACTTCACCTTGCAAAATACCGCACCGGGAACATCCGATACAAGAGGGGATGCACGGTGCCTGTGGTGGAGGTCAGCCAACATGTTGCAATGGGATAGAGTGTACGAACCATTGTGCGATGATGCCGATCACCTGGCCCTTAGTAACAAGATAGTATGGCCCGGGGACATCGGGCATAGGGAGATAGAACGTGACGCCATTGTGAGACTCGGTGTAGTGCTCACTAAGCGCGTTGGGATCAAGAGTATGATTGACCGTGGCAGCGGAGGGAGTGGGCACTGCTGTTGCAGTAAGTGCGGCGGTGGAGGATTCAAAACCAGACTCCGAAGGCTCAGCTGCCCGAGGCACATTGTCCGCACCCGGCGGATCAGTATCATATGCAGGGGGTGCTTCGACGTTGACGTTGATAGAAGGAGGCGAATGTGGCCCCGTCGCCAAGATACTGGCACATTGACGAGCAGCCGCGACGACCTGCTCTGCACCAGCTGAAGACAGACTGACTCTTTGGATCAGAGCCAGTAGTTCTGCGATCAGTTGTAATTTAACCACATGAAACGTCAAGAGGAATAATCAATCAAACCTTCGAGCTCATCGGTGGAAGCAGGAGTAGAGGATACGGTATACATCACAATACGTTGACGATTTGGGGTGAGGACCAAGCAAAACGCCTGGCGTTTTATAGCCTTCGGCATGCAGATGGGCTCGTATCCAACTGTCGAAGACCCATGTATGGTGTGTGCGGCGACACAAGGTGTGGCCGACCCACGGCGAACTTTCATCGCAAGCCCCTTTCAGGCAGTTGGCAAGCTTTCGGACTTCGGTTCGACAGGATTTGGACTAGATAACGAAGTGAGCTAGAATGCCTGAGTCGCAGGGACAACACCTTGCTGGTCGGAATAGACGTCTGTACAGTATGGAGCAAAGGAATAGCTAATTTTTGATGGCAGACTCCGAGGATGGTCTGGTGTTAGACGGGCACAGTGGGCTCCGAGGATATGGTGTGGCGTATAGGAACTTAGGAAGGAACTTAGGAAGGAACGCCGCAGCTCTGATCTTGTTTTGATCCACGTGCACTACCGACTCGAATTGCAGCACTGTCATGCAAGTCCTGCTCGTCTACCGCCGAGTCTGTCCAACCCGCGGCGTTCCCATTAATTCCACGTGCACTACCGACTCGAATTGCGGCACTGTCATGCAAGTCCTGCTCATCTACCACCGAGTCCGTCCAACCCGCGGCGTTCCCAACACCCACGAAATGTCGGACACCCACGAAATGTCGTGTGTTCCAAGTTCTTTGCGGGAGACAGAACTGGCACGAAGTGCCCGCACAGCACCAGGTAAAGCACACTTCAAGGCCCAGGGTGTTGCAATGTTTAGTCGTTGATCTCATTCCAGGTCGCATAGTTACCAGTCCACGTTTGTCTCCGCTGCTCTTCAGGAGAACCAAGGGACTGAAATTGAGACTACATCATGACCATAGCAAACTCAACGGCTCAGTGGCTTTACGTTACCAGAAAATTCAATCAAACGAAACTGGATCTCTCAGTGTGAAGAAGAAAACCATCCGTTTGCGCAGGGACCCAGAGAGGAAGTTGAGCGGGACATCAAATTTCCATGATGTGGCTATCCCTGAAGTCATCGATAACCTACCAGAGAGTGTCGATCTTTCCATTCTCGATGATGTCCCAAGGCAGCGAACCGCATCGGTGAGTTTAAACGAGACGACACTACTCCTTAGTTGTAATTTAACCCTGCTATAGGACTTTCCTCTTCTCGTTTGGATGCAAGAAGATCGTGACGAGTTCCTCCGTGAATTCATTCGTATGGAAGGACGCTGTGGAGTAAATGTATGCACGCGCTGTAAGGCCGAGCCTGCAACACATCGGTGTCATGATTGTCTAGGCATCGACATATGTTGCAAGAGTTGTATATTGGGAGCCCATACGGGCCTGCCCCTACATCTAGTCAAGGTCTGTGTTTCTGCTGTATCATACGTCATGACGTCGTTGACGCTTGTTACTCAGGAATGGACTGGCACGCACTGGATTCGAAAATCGCTCAAAGACTTGGGCCTGGTTATCCAACTTGGCCACCCATCAGGAGGATCATGCTATCTTCCAAGGGCCCCGCATTCCGACGATTTTGTGATTATCAATGGTAATGGGATCCATTCCGTTACTCTACGATTTTGTGGCTGTGAGTTTGCAGAATCTCATGTCCAGCAACTCTTGCGATACCGGCTATTTCCTGCAAGTACCGATAAGCCACGAACCGCGGCCACCTTCAATGTCCTGGAGGAATTCCACCTTCTCTCACTCGAGTCAAAAGTGTCCGCGCATCACTACTACAGTGCCCTTGCTCGCCGTACTAATAACACGGGTTTGTCACCTCCAAAGGTAATGTAGCAATCTCACCAAGTGTCCATCTCTAGGGTTAGTACTATGAACTGAACCTTCTCACCCCTAGGATCGATATGAGCAATTCTTGCGAATGGTCCGTGAATGGCGTCACTTGAAGATGCTGAAACGGTTAGGGCGCGGTCACCATCCTGCCGGGATCGAAACGACAAAAGAAGGAGACTGTGCAATACTATGTCCTGCGTGCCCTCACCCTGGGAAAAATCTCCCAGAAGATTGGAAGAATACGCCCAAAGATAAAGAGTGCGTCTACTTCATGTATCAAATTCACAGCTACCATTTTACGTCAGGTGGCTATATGCCATTTTCGTGGCCATTGATGCCAACTTTCGCCTGAAGCGAAGGGCGATCTCCAAAGATGCAGTCGATCCCAGCCTGAGTAATGGTTGGGCATACTTTGTGGAGGAATCATCGTACAAACGGTACCTGCGGGAGAACTCCGGTACCCAACAAGAAGTGTGTGCATTCTGTCTGTCTCCTAGTCCATGGGTAACCCGGTCCATAGAAGAGCCAATGCTCGAGTCATAGTGCAGTTAATGACGCTGACACAAAGGCATCAGTGGGCCTCGCAGCCACTGGCGCCGGAAGCGTCTGTTGTGCAAGACATGAGATGAAGCTTCCCGGAGGGGTCGGTGATTTGCAAAAGGGGGAGAGGTTTGATCTGCACTTGCGATTTAACCGGCGTAATCTAACCTCTAATTTACCAGATACATCAACATGGATTACATATTCTTTTCGGCGCTCAAGGACAATGGGCTGAAGAATTTCAATGTCTCCTATGACATTGTTTGCCAGTGGAGCCGGCATCTTTGGGAGCGTATGAAAACACTCCCTCCTGAACTCCATTTTCGTCATGTTGACAAGAGGGTCGTTCCGTTTGTCCCGAAATTCCACCTTCCCGCCCACGTGGCTGAATGTCAATGGAGGTATTTGTTTAATTACATCAAGGGTGCGGCACGCACAGATGGAGAGGCGCCAGAACGGGGTTGGTCTACTCTGAACGCAGTGGCATCAAGCACAAAAGAGATGGGGCCAGGCCACCGTCGTGACACGCTCGACGATCTCATCGGTGATAGCAACTGGAAGAAACTGGTAGGGTTGGGTATGTGATACACGTTACCATTTGCACTATCAAGTTAACTTTTATGGTAAGGCGAGTCACTTCTACGCAAACTGAAGGAAGCCGTTCCGGAAAGAAACAAGCACCAAGAAGATTTGTTACTATTTGAGAGATCACTTGAAGCGCGGTACGGAGAACAACTATCAAGATGGAAAGCAGATGTCGAAGCATGGGAAAATGATATGTCAAAGCCCAATCCTTTCGAAGTCAAGGTTAAAGGTACGTGTTTCCCAGTTAGTCTTATGCGGTGCTAAGTGGTGTCACTAGCTGTCACTCAAGCAGCGGTGCGCCTTCAGCTTGCCCAAGCAGAATCTCAGCTGGCCCAATCACCCATTCATGTGGATATTTCACCAAGCGTTTTGATGAGCACTGGAATTGATCTCGAGGAACACCAGTGAGTCATCTATACGAGACATTTGGATGGCACTTATTCTTGAAGGCGTCGACTTCGAGCAGACACGGAAATGCTCGGATCCCACGCTACAGAGCAGCAGAAGACCAAACTTCAGCGACACACCAATGCCCTCATGAGACGCATCGAAGCGTGGGTCAGCGTCCAAGTTTTGTACATGCCTGCAGTCGTGTCCCTTTGAGCAAGAGCCGTGGCAGCTGATCCTGAGACGGTTCCGAAACCACAAGAGTTTCCTTTATGGCTACCATCCACTGTCCACCGTCAGGTCCCCTGTGATGCTAGGCTTGAAGAGATCGAATGGAAACTCCGGTTCAGACAAGCCCACGACGCCCTTGAAGAGTTACATCAAGCACTACGCTCACGTGCATACATGCTACGCTTCAAAGATAGATTTTTGCGTGGACAAGGTGCCAATACCCGTGCTCGCAACTGCCTCAAGTCTGTTGACGCAAAGGTGAAGGCTGCAGCTGCAAAGTATCGTGCTGCCCACAGTGCGTTATCTGAGCTATCTCGACTACTCGGCAAAGTTGGTTGGAAGGGGACTCTGCGTTGTCTAGAAGAAGAAGATATTCGTTCAATGACGGAAGGCGGAGATGAGTGTTCCAGTGAGGGTCGCCGACGGCTTTCGTGGATCTGGTTGATGTGTGGTTATATTGAGGGGTGTTCCGAAGGTGTGGAGGATGACTCTGAAGAACTGCAAGACGGTGCGTTGTTTTCAATGACGTATTTTCATGTAGTCTCAGTCCTGACCCTTCAGCTATCCGTATTGAATGGTGCAAGATTCGCGCACGAGCACACCGCTGGGCAGAAGAGGTAGAATTACTTGTTGAGGAGCAGCGTCGCGTGATTGAGTTCCTTCGCTGGCAGTCAAAATGGTGGCTAGACAGACAGGCGCTGATGCGAGTGGATGATCCTACGTTCCAGGAGGGCCTAAAGGCATATGCCATACGACAAGCAACACTCAGGGAGGACTTGGAAAAACATTTCCGCCAGGTTTGGAATGATACACGAAGGTATATTGATCTAGCGGGTGGAATCAATGATTGCGTCAAGATATATTCAGAACCTCTACTATGTACAACAGGTACAGCATAGTACGGAGTACAATGGGGGAACTCTTGCAATACATTTGTCTTGCAATATGTGAGGTATGCTTGTGGTGGGGCACGAGACCTTGGACAGCGCGTCTTGCAAGACGGCGTGGAGGTGTACAAGGGGGGGGGGAACCGTG
Organism: Hortiboletus flavorubellus; assembly: GCA_038093115.1. Lineage (NCBI taxonomy): Eukaryota > Fungi > Basidiomycota > Agaricomycetes > Boletales > Boletaceae > Hortiboletus > Hortiboletus flavorubellus. The sequence continues at coordinate 5,502 of JBBPRR010001013.1, read as the reverse complement.
TCTTGCGATACGCGCGCGGTCTTGTACAGTACGATGGCGGGGAACCTGGACAGTATGTCTTGCAGTACGGCGGGGGGGACTTAGACAGTGCGTCTTGCAATACGCGCGCGATCTTGTACAGTACAATGGCAGGGAACTTGGACAGTATGTCTTGCAGTACGGCGGGGGGGACTTAGACAGCGCGTCTTGCAAAACGGCGCAGTGTGGGGGAACCTAGATAGCACGTCTTGCAGTACAGCATTGTGGAGTGTGAAGGGGGGACTTGGACAGTCCATCTTGCAATACGCATGTGGTCTCGTACAGTACGATGATGGGGCACCTGGACAGCACGTCTTGCAGTACAGCGCTGTGGTGTACGACGGGGGGACTTGGACAGTCCATCTTGCAATACGTATGCGGTCTTGTACAGTACAATGGCGGGGAACCTGGACAGCACGTCTTGCAGTACAGCGCTGTGGTGTACGACGGGGGGACTTGGATAGTGCATCTTGCAATATGCGTGCGGTCTTGTACAGTTCAATGGCGGGGGACCTGGACAAGATGTCTTGCAGTACAGCGTTGTGGTGTTACGATCGGTATATTCTCGTACCCCTATGTTCGTTGGACTTAACGTTTTCTACGCTAACAACAGACAATCTTATCTTATATCTTATCTCGATCCCCATCTGCCCTAATCTCGTGCGTCATAGTCGTCTCACCTCCCTTCTCTCCGTTTCACGCACGAGACTTCTCATCTTCCCCGTTTCACATTATGTTTCATCTCCGTCCCTTCTTATGTTTCACCATTTCACAGAAGCGTTTGATCACGCTTCTTGATACACGCGTTTCACTTGTGTTACGCTTCTCTTCCATTCTGCCACACTGCGTGTTGGCCTCATGCATTTCACTTCCGTTTCACCCTATGCCCCTTTTCCCCTTTTGTTCCCGGATCGTTAGATACGGTCGCAACATGTACATACCTCTAGTAGGTACTTAAGGCTCGATGCCAACACCAGAGAACTCCAGTCTAGTTCTCTTGGTGTTTTCCCCTAAAGCACTATAAGAAGGACTCTAATTGGCCTGACAAGCCTCTTCTCTTTACGACTACAAGTCTACGGCTTTCTTCTGGCAACCTAAGGGAGCTACGCTCTAGGGTTGTTTCATGTGGTGTACGATGGGGGGACTTGGACAATGCATCTTGCAATACGCGAGCAGTCTTGTAAAGTACGATGGGGGGATCCTGGACAAGCACGTCTTGCAAGTTGATACGAGGGAACTCAAACAGTGCGTCTTGCAATAGTACACGCGCGGTCTTGTATGGTATAACGGCGGGGAACCTGGACAAAATGTCTTGCAGTACGGAGTTGTGGTGTACGACCGCCAGGGGGGGGATTCGGACTCGGACACTGGCAGTCTGTCTTGCAATACAACATTGACGATGGGGGGAACTCGGACAAGGTATTTTGCAATACGCGTGCAATCTTGAGTCCGAGTTAATGGGTGGGGCGGAGGACAGCACACTATCGTATTTCCTGCAAGATCACGTAACGTTAATTATCGGATGTCCTGCAAGAACGACCCAGGATGTGGTGACATGAGTACGGGCTTCACTTCCTCGCACGCAGAGCAAGTTAAAAAATCCTACAGCAATTTCAAACGTGCCCTATGGTAAGCTTTCCTGAAAAAGCTCAGACTACAGACGTCACGTTCGTGGGGATATGATGGCTCGAGAATGGGCCGGTACTACAGGTCGTCATTGTCATCTGAATCGTAGTACATGGAAGCATGCTGACTAGTCACATCAATCACAGCGCTGCGGTATGATTACTAGAATCAATTAGATTTATTATTTTAGTATTTACGAATATGGACTTATTATGATCTAATCATTGGTAATCTAAAAGCGTGATCCAGGACAGAAAAGGAAGTTGTCAAGATCTGGAAAATTTCGTGCAAATGTTTCACGTGACCATCCCTGTAGCAATGTGCATTCAATGGCAGCGTTCTGCTCCAACGACAACACCCACCCCTCTGCCATGTTCAAAATGTGCCAAGCATCCACCATCCTAACTGGGTGCGATATCCACCGATGATGCATTCAATCGCCACAAGAATACCACTGAACGTCCAGTGTGGTGCCCAACATCCAGCCACCCCTTTCCAACAGGCGCGATGCCCACCTGCAACACACCCCAATGGCCCCATGACACCCAATGCCCAGGCCAGGTACGAGGCCGATTGCGACAACCACATAGGCACGACATTCGACACTCAACCCCCCCTTCCTCCTATCCCAACGGGTGCGACGCCCACCATGAAGACTGCAGGCGTGACATGGAACGCCTGCTGGTCCCCCCTTCAAATTTTATGACCAATGAGCTTGTGATATGTCCCCGACTCGGATATCCGTCCATCTACGTTGGTTAGCATCAGCGTCAATCTCCACCTCACACGACGATAACAGCACCAATGCACCCTTGAGCACCATGATCCACTCCGCCCATGCGATCGTCAACAGCCAATGCGTGATGATCACACACATCACCTGTGCCAAAATTTTGTCAATCGCATTGTTCACCCAATGTTCGCTCATCGCGTCCAGCGTGCTTGTTACCTCATCCAACACAAGGATCATGGGCCATTTTAGGAGTGCACGGGTGATCATTAGGTGTTGGCATTGGCCGCCGCTCAGGCTCAATCAGCCGACTGTCGTGGGGAAGGGAATTAACGGGGATCAAGGGAAAAGATCGTGACATGCACTCTTGGTATCAAATCCCTTGGGCATGCCCCAGACGAATTCACAATTGGCAAGTTGGGCGGCATGCTTGATTTCTTCGCGCGTTGTGGTGGCATTGCCAAACGCAGTGTTGGAGGCACCCAATCGCCACTGCAACACCAAACGCTGGGTACAATGCCCAACGACTATCACACCTCATCCCATTGGGCATGGTGCCCACCTGCGACGCATCCCAATGGCCCCCATGACACCCAACATCACTGGCAGGCGTGAGGTCCACTTGCAATAGACCTGAAGGCCACTGCAACATCAAATGCTGGGTGCGACACCACACCCTTCCACCCCGGGCCAGGGTGTGACGTCCGTGACACACTGTAAATAGTAGAATAATTGCCTTTAATGCGATCGTGATGATAACTATTATCAAATTTATTTCTAAGAAATAATAAACCAAAATAATTTTATAAGAACAGAACAAATATAAGATATTAGTCTTCTTGCCAACATCCAACTTACTGGAAAATCCTTGCAAGTCTTATATATATTGGTCAGACAACCTAGGCTTGTATTTGATTATGCAAGCTAGCAACATCTGAAAGGATTATGTCAAGTGGTAATAAGTATAATGCTGACAAATATTGCCCAATTAGATCAGGTTGTGACTGAAGCATAAAACCTGTCATGGCCGACACACATTTTCCTTAATATGTTGAAAGCCTACAGTTATATGATCATATAATGTATTATACAACTTTTAGATATTTGACATATTTGCAAGGGTTTATATGCTCATATATGATCTTTGTGATTCCCGTGATGATGGTCCGATGTAAGTACTGCTTATGTAAACAGTGATACCAAATATGGAATCCTAAATCCAACACCTACCGCTGGCAGCTCCTCCAACATCACTAATAATTGTGACAGTGATGCAGAAGAAGATCTTGGGAGCGCTATCGGCACATTACCGACTGTTAATGTCAGCACTCTTTCGACAGTCGCAGCTGGCGGTTCAAACGTCAATGAAACCCTTGTCATGTGCGCCATTTCATCAACCGCATCAGCCATTAATTTGTTCACTTCAGCCACTCCCTCTCCTTCCAACAGTTCACCTTCTCACAGGGTTCCGACCTCATCTGGGTCCAGGAAATGCCCTGTGTCCATGTTGTCACCCGACAATGAGACCGATCCAACCAATCTGTCTCTTCTCTTCTCACCGGCTGGCTCCCCACCTTCAACGATGTCGTCACCCTCCCCCTCTGTCCACACAACAAAACGTAGCCGTCACTCTGGCAGCATGGTTGAGGTTGCAAGTGGTAGTGGCAGGAACACAGGCAAGAACTTGACCTCTGTTGCCCTTCACACAGTCGACTCCTCTATCCAGCACCTTGGTGATTCACTATCCAACAACTACCTCAATCCGCTGAAAAGTGTTCAGTCTGCAACCACCCTCCTTTATAATATTGCTGGGTTGACTAATGAACAGAAGCAATTCATGAATATGCGCCTCACAAAGGAACCCACTGTTGCTGTGGTATTTACTTCACTTCCAGACAATGACAAACGTGTTTTGTACATTTCTGATCTGTACAATTTTGAGAATCCAGCTGGTATGGAGTTGTAGTTGTATAAGCAGTGTATCATTTGCTGTCGCTGTTGTATGTCCATGGCCACCTTTACAAATCAATGAATTCGTATGATCATGCTAGTATATATCAAGACCAGAGACGTTGTAATCAGTACTATCATTGTCCGACTCCGAGTCACGACGATTTGACAAAACGACCAGATATTCATCCCACATCTGCTATGCAATGCCATCCCACATTGTACTCGCTGCGTTGCACTCTTCAGCCACCGTAGCATTGTGCTCTTCGGCCACCATAGCGTTGTGCTCTTCGGCCACTGTAGCGTTGCACTCTTCGGCCACTGTAGCATTACACTCTTCAGCTACCATAGGATTGGCAGGATGACATCCACCAGGTGGTTCGTCAACATCACCATTGTCTTCATCGTCCTGAGCTTGATGCCCATCGTCCTCATCACTTTCGTAATCCAAGTCTGAGTCCTCTTGTTCACTACTGACTGGACTGGGTTTGTGGATGCAAATGAAATTGTGAAGCACTGCGAGGCCAGCGGGTAACTGAGCTTGAACTTCGAGCTTGTATTCAAGTGGAAGGTGTAGAATTCAGTAATGGCATTTCAAAATTCCAAAGATCTGCTCGATAATATTGTGGGGTGAGGCATGATGAAAGTTGAAAAGCTCTTCTTTATTTTTTGGCCTGAGGAATGAAGTCAATTAGAAGAGCGATACGAAAAGCAGATAAGCAGATAGACCTACCTTTGGCTTGCCCGGGCCCACTCTGCAAGGTGGTAATGGACATTATGGTATGGAACAAGAAGTTGTGGTCAAAGGGGGTAGCCAGCATCAGCCAACAAATACTTTCCTTGGGGGATATGCAGATCAGTGGAGATTGCGTCATCATATACGCATGCATCCGTTGCGCATCCTTCCCCACTGGTGAGTGAATACGTAAAGTTGAGGTCAAAGTCACAAATGGAGAGCACATTTTGAGAGAGGAACCCTTTCCTGTTGTGAAACTGTCCATGCAAGTGTGCTGGGGGTGCAATCGGAATGTGGCTCCCATCAATGACACCAATCGCATTGTGGAAATATGGCCAAAATTTGGGATTGTGTCGGATCTTTGGGGGGACAAGCTCCCCGGTTGGAAACTGGACGAATCTGGTGTAGAATGGTGCATTTGAAATGGTATATGATATCTTTT
>JBBPRR010001012.1:0-13860 GCA_038093115.1 Hortiboletus flavorubellus | reverse complement strand
CCGTCTTGGACGATATATCAAACTACAGGGACCATCACGCTTGTGATGACGTCCCATTCGTACCCTGGACTCGCATTGGGACTGGATATTCAGTCTTTGATGTCGCATATCGCCTGGAACGATGGACGACACGGCGAGCGTCAGGGTCTCCTCTCCCTTTACCACACATGGAAACAGTATTCGGCCTCGTCATCCGGGAATCAAAATGGGCATGGTGAGCGCGGGCGTGAAGGTAGCTCTGGTGGAACAAACGACAAATTTTCTGGTACATCACGCGCAGTGAACATGGGTCACCCTTTTCCCGATCAACCCCTTATTGAACCGTGGACTAGCTTTGCGCCGTTCTCGTCGGGTGTGCTCTCGGTGCGATCATTGCAGCTAGCAACGTCTATCCAGGGCTCAGGGCACGTCCCTCACAATTTATCTCTGCTTCTCTCGTCTTAAACTCAATCAGACCAGCCGGACCTTTCCCCGTTTGGTGTGGCCACCCTCCGGGCCCTCTCAACCTCCGCCTAAAACTATCTCGGCAGCGCCTGCTCTGACCCCAAAGAAAACAACACCGTTCAAGTTGCCGCCAGGGCTGCTGGCTCATGCTCATTGCGTTCGGTTTCCCCATAGCTTACCAGCTCAGTCTGCGAAGCGCTACCGCTAGCCGTGGCCACTTCACGTTCCGAGTCACGATCTGCCTTTTTTGGACTCGCGTTTTCGATCCCTCCCTGCAAATTCTCAAACTCACATCGGTCTTTCTGTCGGCCGTGGCGGCGGCGTAAACGATTTGGCCGTTGCGCTGGGGTAGGATGCAGCGCGTAAGTTTGATTTGCGGTCACGTGCAGGGCGGGGCAAGAATGTGCCGGGGTGCCCTGGGATTGGCACTTGTTTTATACGCCGAGTCGGATGTTTGCGATCAAGGCGGAGGGTTGGGCGTGCTCCGTTTTTTTTCTTACTTCGATTGTTTGTTTCTTTGTTTGTCATCCGGCGTCTTGACTGGCGCACACGTGGGCAGGGACGGATCTGGGAGTGGACGCCGGCGTTCATCGGTGCGGGCATGGACATCGATCCGTCGTATAGTTTTCTGGGCGGGGCACGTTCTGGGACGTGCCTTGTGATCTGTGCTGATGTACCGGTCTTTTAGGGTTTCCCTTCGTGGGCCATCATCGAGCCGGTCGTCGTCCGCACTGGCGTGGTGCGTTCGCCTGTTGGCTTGCCATGTCGTGTTTCTGATGCGTATGCAGGCGTTCTGTATCTCAATGTTCCTGGTTATATCAATTACGCTCCGATATAGGTCACGTTTGGTCCGTGTTTGATCCCATCCGTGCTCATCCTCGAGCGCGGTCGCTCAACGACCACATTTATCGCCCCTCTGCGCTGTACTGGCCGGTACGCTTTCACCAATATCAAACTGTTCACCTCTACTCACATCCTCATTGCAAGGTCTAGGCCCGAGCTTTGCCAATGTGGGATGTGACCGCAAATCCATCCACGCCGTCATCCGCACGACGAACTCGCCTGTCATCAAGTGCATCTTGTGTGCCCCAACACGCGGATGACTATAATGGAAGATAATGAGATCGGCTGCGCGCGCGCAGAAATGCATGTCGCTCTGGATGTGGGGCTTGGTGTTACTTCTGAACGTCATCGTCAGTTGTGTCGTGATGGGCGTCTCACCTCGCCGAAGTGTCTGGATGACTTTGGTGGGTACGTCAGCGCGTGCCTCCTGTTCTCGAGTGAGCTGTGTGCTGATGTGCTTTGGTAGTGATCTTTCTTTTTTTTTTGACCGTTCTTGTTCGGTTTCGTCGGGCGTGAGAGATTTGGGCGGACGAATATCAATCCTGTCACGTCCATCGATGTGTAGTTCTTTTTTATTTTTATTTATTGTGTTGGGATGGGCATTTCTAACCCGGGGCAGGAAATACGTCTCACCTCGTGCTTGGTACCTTACCACAGGACAGAGTTGCTCGTCAAGCAAATGGTACGCGCTCTCTGGCACTCTCGCTAACCAAATCTCTCAACGCTTGCTCGATCCGTCTGCAGGCGCTGTAGAAACAAGGTACGTCTCCATTCTGCCCCCTCCAAAAATAAACAACAACAATAACAAGGACGAGGTAGTAACAATCAAGACCCAATACAGCCACCGACATGATCGGCGATCTCAAGGACCGCCCATCTCCTACGGTCATCCCCGAGAAGTTGTGCCATATTTAGAGGACTTGCTCTGTGGCGCGATCGATGGCTATATTCGTCTCTGTGGGTGGTGGCCGTGTACGTCGTGTGCGCGTGTCGACGGCGTCCATGATTCTGGCGTAGGCGTACGTGCGCGTCGGTTTTTTCCCGATAGGACCGTACGGCCGAAAACCCTGCGATCGTGTGTGCTGTACGTGGGCTTCATTTCCGTCGACGGGTGACGGACACGTGGTGCTCTTCTCTCTCACTCTCACTCTCACTCTCGCTCTGTATGTCGTGGATGGGTGTCGATGTGGGCAACCTTGATGCGATCGTCATGCGTCGTCTCTCTTTGGGCGTGTCGATGCGCGTATGCATGCTATTCCTGTGACGGATCCATCGCCATGTTTGGGACGATCGATCGATCGACTTGGCGCCCGTCACAAGTCGCCACCGCCACAAACCACCACGTCGTGACCACACAATGTGGGGATCGTCAGTCCCTATGCTCTCACGATGACGATCGCGATGACGATGGTGTGTGTGCGTGCGTGGGCGACGAACGTGCGGTGGTGTGGGTGGTTGTGGTGCTCCTGTGGTGTGTCCTGCGGTGTGTCCTGTGTCGTTGACGTGACGTGACGTGTGTTGTTGTGTTGTGGGGATGGGGATAGGACAGGATGGGATAGGATTGGATAGGATAGGCTGGTGGGATTGGGACGTCATGATGATGGGATGACAGAATGATCAATAGAACGTCTCTCACTCCCTGATCACGATTTCCCAGACGGGGAAGAACCACCACGAGCCGTAGAAAACGAATCCGAGAACGTCCTCAGGTCTGACGATCCGGTCATGACGAGGACGAGGACGACAACTATGGATAATGAGATTTGAAAAAGGGTGTGATGATGCGGGATGCATACTCGGGCTGATTCAAACGACCCTGGATGATGATCATGATGTTGCATGCCCACGTTACGTACGTACGTACCAAGACGAAGCAAAAAAAGAGAAAAGAAAAAAAAAAACATCGACAGGGGGACGTACGACCCGTCGACACGAATCCGAGAACGTCCTCGTCGGGCGATCCAGTATGTATAGTAGTCCCACGTTTCGAGCAGTATACGTGTTATTATTAACAACAACAACAAACGCCGCAGTCCGCGGACGGATCATGAATATTAGAGCACACGTCGAATCGATCATATCAATATCAATATCAATATCAATGTCCTCACATCGAACGACAAATGTGCCATCATTGCGCGTGCGTACGTGTGTGTGTCAACTCTCTCTTCGAAGTGGGTGGATCCGCCCATCGATCACACAAAAAAAAGGATTTCCATAAGCGGGACAAAAGGACAAGGGCATTCTAGCGCGTTGCGCCGTGCCAGTACGAAGCTGGCGGGAATTCTAGACCGATTCCCATCGATTGACGTATAGGAGTTACCCAAACGATAGCGTGTATCGTATATCCGGCTCTTTGTATTGCTTAATACGTACGGAATAGATTACGGGCACAGCGGAGAAAGCGACGACAGTATACAATAGATACGAAAACGGTTTTGGTGCAATGTGGATGCGATTGTATGCAATTGGAGATGGAAATGAAACGTGGCCAGTCGTGTCGATCATGCGGTGGCGTGAGCATGTGAACGAGAGCAGAAAGCACGAGAAAGCAAGAGAAGAAAGAAAATAATACACTATCCCCGCGATGGGTACCCCTGTCCGTGACGCTTCTCCCTCCCTCCGCGTGCATGGTATCGATCTGAACGGTCACGCGCGGAACAGCTCGAACTGGACGTAAACGCCGGACGTAATGCCGTGGAAACCCTCGAATCCGTGCACGAAATCGCATACGCTGCAATCGAGGGTTTGTAGATACATTCCGACGTTTGTCCATGTCCGTGCGCGTGCGATTGTGATTGTGAATGTGGGGGACGTCCCTGCTGATCCTGGTGTGGCGTGTGCCGGTGGAGCTGTGGTCCATACGCCGTCCCACGGGCCGGAGACGCCGAACGAGACCAGGTCGAGACACCCTCGCTCGAAGGGGAGGACCCCGCGGAGCCCTTCATGGCTGCTGCTGGTGGCGGCGGCGGCGGATGGGCGTGAGGACGGCGCATGCCCTCATCGCCTTCGACTTCCTGGGCGCCTACGTCACGGGCCTCGGCGTCCACGTCCATGGCAAAGTCATCCTCGTCGGAATAGCTGTCGTCGTCCGAATTGTCCTCACTGACGCTCGAGTTTGTGGCGGGGGGGGACATGAGAGCGCGATGGGGGAGGGCATCCAAGCGGGCATGATGTGGGTGATGGTGGGAACTGTAGGCGCCACCTCGTCCGAGGTCCGGATCAAGACGTGCGAGGGTACTTCGCGAATGATTCCGCCAATGCCGGCGCATATTAGAATTGACGTTGAACTCGCGCCCACACCCCGGAAATGGGCAGCTATACGCTATCAGAAGACGGAGTCAGCCAAGGAAGGAGAGGAAGGGAAGCCTAAAAAGGGATAGTGGGATGGCGGTCCAGGGACCAACACGTGTTAAAAAAAAGCGCCACGTACGCTTGGCCCCCGTGTGTGTGTTTACGTGAATTTTCATGCTGCTGGGACGGTTGAAACGTTTTCCGCAGTGAGGGCACTGGTGCTTCTTTCCCCTGCCTTCGCCATGGAGAGCGGCGCCGGGGATGTCAGATCGCAACTGGAGACGCCTGCCATCCGTGGTGATGAGCGCGGCGGCGGTGTTGACGGGGTGTTCGGATATGGGAAAGGAGAGGATCGTCGAGGAGGGAGAGCGGAGATGGGCAAGATCGGCTTCACGTGGGATCGACGGGGTGAGAGAGTCAGTGGAGTGATGCCGTTCTCTCGTATCGGGGAGGATCTCGCGGACGGTGCGGTGAGGACGGTGGCGTGGGGGGCGTTGTTCTGCAGGCATCGCGACGCGAAAGACGGGAGCAGCGCCGTGCATGCCGGGGTGGGACGGGGCGGAGGCCGAGGAGGCCCTCGGACGGAGGGTGGTGCTGGAGGCGACGTGTTCGAGGGAGGACGTGACGGGGTCGGCACGGAGGACGTTGAAGGAGTACGAGGGGGGTTTTGGGGGGGAGAGTTGGGGTGGGCGGGTCGCGGACTCTGAGGAGGAGCTGGACGGCGGTGGCGATGGGGGTGGCTGGTGGAGGAGAAAGTGTGGCGAGGGTCGGGGCCCGGGGCTCTGCGGACGGGCTGGGTGGGGGCGTAGAGCGGGGGAGGGCATGGCCATCTCTGGGGGAGGGTGAGCGGGTGAGCGGGGCAGGGCGGGGGCGGAGAGACTCACCTGGAAAGACATCTCTGATGCTGGGGAGGCGGGACATTGTGGGTGGGTGGGAGGCGAGTTGGAGGAGGGGTCTATAAGAGACGGCCAATCCTGTGTATCGCGGGACGGTGCGAAAAACCCAAGTGTGGATCTTTTTCCGGATTGGGACACATCGCCATCATGACCTTATCCGCCGATCTTCTCGTCCCTCGTCGGTTTTGGGGTAAATCCATGCCCCAATCAGGACGGCCCTCCGTGGACATAAGCCAGGGCGAATCCCCACCTGCCCCCGCTCTCTGCGGATGCTGACTCACTCGGCGTGCACATGCCCGGATTTGCGCGCTGCCCGTTTCGGTCCGTGGGAACACAAACCCAGATCAAGATCGACGTCCGTCCTCGTCGACCCAACGCACGGTAATGACCAAACAGCGGGCCCGTGCACCGACCCAGACGGCCACCGCGATCCGCCATCTCCCCCCGTGATTCGCAATGGCCGGGCGTGGCATGGCCCGCGCGGGGAGACCACGGCGCCGACCCAGCGCCCGTCGAAACGGGCAGGCGAGGCCATTCAACGCCAAGCGGGCCATGACAACGGCGAGAGACAATCACAGCGACGCTTCCCCACCCCCACTCCCTACGAACAGAAAACACCGCGCGGGCTGCAAACTCAACACCGCCCACGCAAGCGCGCATCGGATTTATCCGGATATCGTCGTCTGTACAATACTCGAAGGGGCATTCGGGCGATGCTTGATGACCCTTGATCGTGATCCAAAACGGCGACAAACTGGGCATCCTGTGGCGCGTGCGATCATGATAGGACGATAGGGCTGTGATGGTCACACGTGCGCCCGTGGGTACTTGTGCACACAACGCTGCGGTGGCATTCATATTGATTGACCAGTGCGTTACCCTTTTTCGACTTGCGGCATACTAGGAACTGGCGGTCGATGGTGACTCGCCCGGTGGCGTTTATGGGCGCTGTATTCTGTGTACGAGAGCTATGATACATCAGACGTGATCATAAAACGTTTATATTGGATTACCGGGAGCCACAACTTTTTCGGGGACGCTCGTAATACAGTACGAAGAAGAAGAAAAACAAACAAATTTAAATAGGGATCAGATCACGCGTTCCAGACAGCATCGACGTCCACCTCCCGTGGGCCAGGACGGTCCTGCCTCGGTCCATGTGGCTGAGGCGTTGATGTCGGCGACGGCGGCCCCTGTCCATGCCGCTCATGAAGAGGCCGCGGCGGAGCGGACGCATCGTCGGGAGGTAACGCGATCCGTCCTCGGCGACCCGAGAGCTGGTCGTAGATGAGCGCTGATAACAACGCGAGCGGGTGGAGCACCGTGAACAGCACCACCGAGATCTGCCGCGAGGATCAGCGGGAAATACGCGCGGAAATGCAAGCAACGCACGAAGACGGGCACGGGTTTAGGCGACGCGGTCCAGATGCTGATGCAGATCCAGGTGGCCGCGATCGCCCAGATGACGTCCCGTCGAAAGAGGACGACGGCGAGGCTGAGGAGGTTGACGGCGGTGGTGACGGCGAAACCGGGCCAGGGGTGGCGAACATAGTCTTCGGGGCGCGATGGGTCGTATGAGAGACCGAGCGTGATGCTAGAACGGAGACGTCAGCTGTGGGGATCGTGGCGGAATGAAAAGACGCACAAGAGCGAGTAGGGAAAGAGGAGCGAGAGGGGGAGGATCATGAAGAACCTGAGCGGGGCGTGGATGAGGGCCATGTCAAAGGGGCGGCTGTAGGTCGGGGCGTGGTAGATGAGGAGGGCAATGTTGGAGTAGACGAGCAAAAGGAGGATGATGCCAAGGAGGATCGTCGAGAGGAGGAACATGCGGAGGACCTGCAGGGGGTCAGGTGTGCCTGCATGCTCTTCGGACGGGCTTACCCATGCGATGGCCCAAAACGCCATGGCCCAGTTTGCGAGCACGAGGGAGAGGCCGACGGCTTTGACGAGGGCCTTCTGTGGGTGAGATGAGCGCAGTGTGGGACCGACGGGGGCGGGGCCACCTTTGTGTCTGGATTCTTGGACAAGACGAGCAAGAGACAGTAGCCGAGCTGGAAGAGGTAGATGAGGATGACGTAGACGGAGAGCCATGCAGGGTGGGGCGAGATGGAGGCGGGATAGAGAGCGATAATGTCGACTGGGGCGATCATCAGCGTCAGGACGGGTGAGGGCAGACACACGCACCGAGCGATGGCCGGACGATGGAAGCGCAGACGAGCACGGCGGCGATGTTGACGGAGAGCGAGAGCGGGGTCAGCACTTGCAGTCTGCACGGGTCAGCCACGCAGCGCACACGTGGAAACGACGGACCGGATCAGAGAGAGAAACTCCTGCACGGCGGGGCTGGCCATGTCGACGGGAAGGGACTCCATGCTGGACGGACGCGAGAAGGGGTCGATGACATCATCCCATCGGACACTCAACTCCCCCGTCAGATCACGTGCACAACGACCACGATGGACTCGCGTGTCTTTGTCCCCACCGCGCTCCACACCGAGCTCACCGAATACACCAGCCTCGTCCGCGTCTTGCGCACGGCCCGCACCCTCGACCTCACATCCCACCTCCTCCACCACGCCGCCCAACGTCAGCACAACGACCCCGACACCTGGACACCCTGGCCACTCATCGACTGTCCCGTCCCAGAGTGGTCCCTCCAAGACGAGATCGAGCAGTTGGCCGAGACCGTCGCGCGGGCACAGCCGCACGATGGGCTGCATTCGGATTCCGACTCGGACTCGCTGGCACCCGCCGCAACGACCCACCTCGTTCTCCACACCGCCGCCGTGCTCGTACACATCTTGAACCTCATGGCCGATCAGAGACCCTCGGCCCCGGGGAGCATGCAGAACAGGCTCTGGCCCATGAACTGGGAAGACGTCACAAGTCTACTCGCCGTCGGCGGCGTCGTCCACCCAACGTACGTCCTCGCTCACATTACCCCACCCCTCCCATTCTCATCGCGATACGCAGGGTCATCGCACGTGCCGAAAAGCGTCTCGAACACATATACGGTCCATCGACCACAAAAGGTAGGCAACCACTCGGATCGTCTGTTAGGCGCCACCTCACCTCGCCGGACAGCCTCGGACAGGCTCAAATCGGCCACGTCAGCCAAGGAAAGATTCTCAAAACTGGCATCCACACAGGAGGATCAATTGCTTACTCCTCCTGTGCTTCTCCGATCGCAGCGGAACAAACGTTTGTCCCTGTTTGATTACACCGCCCTAAAACGATTGACGGACGACCCTTGCAGGTTCTTGGTCCCACAAAACTAAAACCGGGGGTAAATCGCGCCCCCTCGTTGATACGGACACCGACACCGACGCATAACACTCCATACTTGGACATTTCCCACCCTCATCGCACCTCATCAACGCCATGTCTCATACATTTATGTTACCCTGCCTTTCTCACATGACACTCGTTGCATGACATGTACCACCCTGTTTCAGTCCCCGTCAAGCGTCTTTTTTTTTTTTTTCACCACAAGGATCACCCAATACACCACGATCCCACTTTCCACTCATCGTTTTGGTCTTGTCCCATGCACTGCTGAGGAGCAACACAATAAGTGATTGTCGATTCCATTCTTGCGCCCCTGGATACGCTGCGCACCCAGCCGCATCACGACAAAGGGCGCCCTTGTCCCTTTTTAAGTTCAGTCAGCTCGTCCTCTCATACCCGATCGTCATCAACAATGCTTTGTTCGCCCGTCGTGGTGATGCTCCGCTCAGGCGTCGAGCGTTCGTTACACTTTCGAACAAAGGAATCGGTGCTGCGCAGCACTCCGTTCCACATTGATGGATCGATTTGGTTGGCTCCATCGCACTGCTGAAGAGCGAGCATCGGCTTAACTCCGCATTCCCTGCTGTGTGCTCAGGGATCACGACGAACAAATGTCGTGGCCTCCATTTTTAGACTCGTCTGCTCGTTCTCCGCCATCTGATCATGACAACCGGATGCCTTGTTCTCTCGTCGTGGCGATACTCTGCTCGGGCGTCGAGCCTTCTTTACACCCTCGACATCTCAAATACGCTGCGTACTCGGGGATCACGACGAACAAATGTCTTTGTCTCCATTTTTAGTCTTCTTGTTCTCCGCTGTCTGATCGTGACAACCGATGCCCTGGACACACCCGTCGTGGCGATACGTACTCTGCTCAGATGTCGCGACCTCTTTCACTCCCGAACAAGGTTTCGTCCAGCGGTACGCTTGCTCGAACGCCACTGCAGCAGCCTGATCCGGGCGGCAACAAGGTGCGCGTACGTCCCATTCTGGCACCTCACAGCGTTATTTTTGTACCTGGGACGTGTGCTGCGGACCTGGAGATCACGACAAAGACGATGTCACGTCGGACCACGTTTGCTCGCCTTGCTTGGACGGTCGTCCGATCGTCGCATACGAGTGTCGGACGCGTGCCCCTCGTCTCGCTCGCTCGCTCGCTCACTCTCTTTCTTGAGAACCACCTTGAAATGTGCAGCTAATGTCCGGGTTCGCCGGGCGTGTGTGCCTGGATTGTCATCACGATCGCGACCATCATCATCTATTCGTTCTCGATCCCTTGTTGCATGGCATCACACCGCAGCACTGATAGGGGCTAAACTTCCTTTTTTACTCGGGAAGTACGGATGGATGAACGCTAGCCAACACACGGGGGGTACGCTGCATCCAGGGACCGTGACGAGTGGTGCATTCGACCCCCCCTCCTATCCTAGGGTCGTCCTCCTTCATACGTAGCCTATCTAGGGGACACGGACGAGACGCTTTCAAATGCAAGAACGGAACGCATCAGAGAGGGTCAAACCGATGTGTATCGGTCGCGGTCGGATCCAGGAATGTGTTGACAAAAGAAGAGTTCGATGCGTTTTTGGGACGTTTTCGTATGGCCCTACAAGTTTCGTGCACGGGGGCGGGGTCGTCTGGCCGCTCCGCAGTTTGAGTATGGGGTATGGAATGAACAGCGCGTCGCGTCACTGAGGGGGCGTGTTACGCTGTTACGGTCCATCGACTGCGTTTCGGACGAACCCTTTCCTTTTTGTCGAGGGGCCGCTACTGTGGGTCTCTCTACGTTGGTCCGCAGTGACGGTATGGAATGGAGCCCGTCGCACGCTCTTGCGATCCATTTTTCGGATGTTTTTTTTTTTTTTTGGGGGGGGGATGTCCAAAGTCTGGTGTGCCTTTTGAATCATAACGTCGACTCGACCAACTCTAACTCTAATACACGGAAACAGGATATCTATTGGACCGGCGGCAAGCGGCGCTCAGGTTTTTTTTTTTTTTTTTTTTTTCCAAAACCTCGTCTTGCGCGCGACTTTGGCCCAGGACTTGACCCCCAAGGAGCTATCCAGAGTGGAGCACGGGTTCCGAGAGAATCGAGGCGTGCCTCAGGGGGCCGCACTCACGAACCCAGGGTTCGATCGCTCGAAGGCGTGCTTGGAGCACATGGTCCGCCCGTCGCGCATCGTCGATCGAGTATTCACCGTTCTGGAAAGGGGGGCCGGCCTTGTAACTTATCACGCAACGCTTGACAAGGGGGGCCCCAATCGCACGACCCGGGGATATCCTATCATGCCGGGGTTTTTTTTTTTTTTTTCTTTTACCCCAGGGGCAGTCACAGTCAAGGTTTTGTTTTGCTGACACCTCCCGTTACCCCCGGCTCGTATCGGGTTGTGAAAGGGGACTGGAACCGGCTGGTAACTCACGACCAGGGTTCAACGCGTGCAAGTCGGGAGCAATGTCACGATATGGATGTATGATCTAGGCTACCACCTACCTGGATCGTTTGTTCGCCGTACTATGGACCCTGGGCTACATTCAACGACCGCAACGCTGACAGAAGGGGGCCAACACATTTTGCAACAACCCGGGAACAACATGTTATGCCGGTCTTTAATAGCAGACCCGGGGGGCAATATTCGTGAATACACGATCCATCGCTCTCTGTTCACTATCTTGACCCATGGCATATCACGACCGCAGCGCTCGGAACTTTGTTTTTCGCACATGCCCCCACGGCAACATCCTACGAGGCCGGTTTTTTTTTCATAGCCGAGCCACCATGGCGGGTTTGAAATGAAATCGGTCTGCACAGGTGATCCGACGTCACGCGCGGCCTGATCATGCCCGTGTCGGACATGTGTATGGGATTACTGTGATATATAGGTCTCTTGTAATCCGCGATGGGGGGCCCTCTCTCGCCTGTGCATAACGGCCGTGCCTGCTGGCTGCTGCGCGATCAAGTAGTGCCACCCTTGTCCCGTACTCTCGGTTCCCAGCCCCGCATCGTCCTTTTTGTTGTTGTTCTTTTACAGGACGAACCCACGTCGGGGAAACACAGATATCCCGGCAAGCGATTGTTAGGGATCTGTCGTTAGGACAGGACGGCGCCGCCGTCACCGGGAGGGTACTCGTGGTGAGTCAACGAGCGGCTCCGGCTCGTCCAGCTCCCACCCGAATGAGTGCTTGTCGGGTGTTTGGACCTCCGGCGAACCATCGTTGTCCCGCCCAGCGGGCCGCTGCGTATCATTTTTACACCGCCGTCGTCCCAGCAGATCCCAGCAGATCGTCTTGCCCCCCTGACCCGAAACTTCGTCGTCGTTCTACGTATTGCCCGTGCAACCCCATATGCAACTTTGAACCCCTTTATAATAAATCCCAAGTTAATATAAACTCGGCATGTCCCGGTCTCCGGTGCCTGAACCTGATCGATCAACGGGGGTTTCGTGTCACCTAGGGACTTGCCTCTTTTTTATTTGCTGACAGAGTGACAGTGTATTCAGTATCCGGTTCATGGTTGGCAATTAAATACACGTAGCCACAGCACGGGTGCAAATGGAATACAAGGTTTGCCCACCGTCGTGCGTGTACCTCGGTGTACGTCTGTCTGAATGGATACCGTTGACTTTCAGATGTGACTAAGGCCCAGGGACCGGTTTGTTCTGTTTTTCCAGGTCCACCCGCCGGTCGACGGGCACGGTGCGAAGCCACACTATCAGAACCGCACGACATTGGTCAAGGACGTGCATCCGCGGAAAGGACCCCCGTACATGCCCAACCCACGTGGGGCGGTCATTTGACCTAGGCACGGCGCGTGAGAGAGTGTGGCCGTCACATCCTGGTACGACATACACTCGGATTGAAAAAAAAACCATCCACACGCCCATAATGGTACGCCTCTCTCTGCTTTCGTTCGCAACGCTTGGTTTGTGGTTGAAAACAAGGTTCAGGAAAAAAGTCGAGGGTTCAGCAAGATTGGCAGCCTTGGCGTCTCAGGGGTGACATGCACAATTGGCCATGTCGGGTGTGAGAACGGCTTGATCGGCGTGTGTGCGACAAGGTGCGTAGGGTGGCCCGTGTTGTTGCCAGTAGCCAACGTCTGACGGCGACCAAGTCTTGTGTGAGAACGCTTGGTCGAACGTATGGGGGGGTCGATATCGCCTATAGAGGGGGGTAATGGTGTGGCAACGTCCATGCGCGCGGGAACCCGTACTTTTCTATCTGCACCCACACTGTCCGCGCTCATTGGGATTTGCCCTTGGAAGATCGTATGCCAAGGGATCGAGTCACGCTCCAAGTTTGGGCCTTTGCTGAAGGGTTTTACTATTACGGTATCATGCTATTTCAATACCGACTTGTGCGGCCAAACATGTTCGCCGCGGTCGTCGATTTCAATAGAGAGAACGCTGTCAGGCATCAGGGCCTATTTAGGGGGGGAGTAAGCTGGCCAGGTCAGATCGCGGTGCGGTTCCTGAACTGGGCGTGCTTGAAGGCGGGGGGTCAAGGCCAAGAAGAAAATGAAGACGAAACACGAGGATGATAATGAGTGGCGTAGATGTGGAAAGGTCTTGGTGAGAACGCCTGATCGACGTGTACGACAATGTAGCAGTCGATATCGCCTTTAGCGGGGACAATGGTGGGAACGTAGGTACGGGCAAATTGAAAGTACAGTGTGGTCCGCAGGAACGACGTCCACGCGTTTAGGATTACCCCTGGGGGAAACCGTATGGTAAGGGACGGTCAGGGGGTGGACGGCGATGCCTCCCAAGGTTGAACTAGTAGCTGAAAACGCGGACGTCCTTTCCATCGATCCCATGTCTGACTTGACTTGACGTATCATATATGTTGGCCATCGATATAGACGCCGTCATGCCATCGGAACTGTTTCAAGGAATCGAGATGGTAAGTCCAGAACCGCGATGTGGTGCCCGAATTACGCTTACTTGGGGCGGGCGGGGGTTGAGACCAGACAAACGAACACGAGCCCATCCAGGCGACTCGCGCGTGCGGTTGGGGAACGGAGAGCGCCAACCGAGGGACGACCTAGCCGGATTCTTTGTTGACGGGCTGGAGTGGGGCCGCCGCCACAAAAGGTGACGATTGA
>JBBPRR010001011.1:0-13862 GCA_038093115.1 Hortiboletus flavorubellus | reverse complement strand
AAGGAGACGCAGGTGACACGTTCATCGAACCCGCAAATGTGAACAACGCCATCCGAAACGCTTTACTTGAAATCCACTTCACGATTCATCGCACCTTCCTGGGGAAAAAAAAACCCCCCACACGACACGTTTCGTACAAACATCGAACAGATCCGTGTTCTCAAAAAAGGTATTGACTCTGGCTGCGTATCGCAGCACTGATCCCCGCCGCGGTCCAATCAAACTCACTGTTCACTCACCTCCGAAATCAAACTCACCCGGCCCTGCGACGAAGAGACTCAAACTTTCTGATGGTCACGCCACGGAGAAAGGCAAAGATAAGGAGACAGATACTGAATCAAGCCAGGCTTAATTTCGTTTTACTTTGCGAGTCTATTTTCACACCGATTTTTTAATTCTGGCCTCGTCGTATTGTAAGATTGCCTCATTAACGTCCTTGTTAAAAAAATTGTAGCATTGCGTGCTTTCGTTTGACCTTCCATGCCTGTGTTCTCGCGGGTCTGTATTACGTTGTAAAACGGCCTTCCACCGACCGTGTTCATCCCTTGACTTGTACTTCCCGGCACAGGAATTGCACTGCCTAACGCAAACAAGGTGTTAAGAAATGCTACGAAATGGACTCTTGCATTGACTGCAACCACGCCGGAACCTTATTTCCGTCGTCGGTGGCAACTGCAGTATCACTGTCAGGTGGCCTTCTTTTGCACTCTCCCTCTGCTAGCACCAATGGCAGGCTCAAAAGCACATCAAACATATCCATACCTCCGACAGGCGACTGATCCGTTGGGTTGAGAGCTCGTCTCTTGCTTGCACTCCATCTCTCATATCGCTCGGCACGAGTGGTTGGCTGATGAGGCGTAGTCGGACCTCTTGATACATCGTGACCGTCGTCACCATCTTCACAATAATAATGTGTTGACTTCTCCCGGACATATTCCATGGACATATTCCATGAAATCTTTTGTCCCCCATGCCCGCAGCACTGTTGAAGCGTAAGAGAGATCGGCAGTGATAGCAAGCGGCCACTGGCTGAGGTCTTGTGGTTGCCGTGCATCAGAGTTGTGAGGGCTGGAATAGGACTGGGAAGGGCCAAATGGAGACGGTTGAATATGCTGTAATGTAAGGCGATTTGCCGGACTCCCTGCACTTGGAGGTTGGTAATAAGGAATATCATCGACGGTCAAAGCAAAATTAGGTGTCTACTGGACACTTGAGTTGCATGGAATAGACAGGAATGACAACAAATCACAGACCTTCAAAAAAGCTATGCAACCTGCATCAAGTGCGATATGAAGGTAAGTGTTAAGTAGGATCCCATTTCGAGTGTCATTAACGCCATCCAACGGGTCCATGGGACCATACATTTCACGTCGGTGATCGAAGAGGCTTGACATGTACTTGAATGAAGCGTCAAAGTTTGCTACGAATTGATGTAAGATCCATGAAAACGTACGTCCGAGTCCCCTTTTGAATGGGGGATTAAATGGCATGCTTCGCAAAAGGGGTACACGGGAGCGCCACTAAACACGCAGGTCCCATCACGCTTGATCAATGCACTTCTGAAACCCGCCGCCGCAATCGAGATATCCGATGTACTCGATGTTTTATTGTCTATTGCATCGACATCGACAAAGCGAGGTTCACCTGAAAAGGGCAACAAAGTTAGGGAGGATCTTAGTGTATGGGAGTCCGGCTTGCCGTCTGATATGAAGTAGTAGGAAAGGGCCTCTATTTCCTCCGAGTAATCAAGCTCTGGGCCGTTCATGGACTTGGAGATGTAGCCTTGTCGTCCGTAGATGATGAACCCGAGGTACCTCAGCCACTTTAGAGGTTTGATAGCATAGGTTTTGGATTGAGCAAGCGGGATGGACAACGCGACTTTGCTGCTCTTGTTGAAACACAGCACAAGCTTGACTTCGCTTGGGACGGACATGACTGGTTGACAGGGGTTAGGGTGATCTGATAAATGTGTTTGTTTCTCACGATCCCGTGCTCTGTGTGACCTAGTCTCGGTATCAACCATTTTGGTCTATGCCCCTGACGGTGTCGGAATCTTCTGATGACCAAAACGTCTGGTGACTTTCAGTTGGCGGGTATCCCATTAAGTCACATTTGTCACACTTCTGGCTGTATTAGGATAATATTTGTAACATTTGCACAGGATCTTAGGATAACTGCATTTCCTTTTCTGTCTTATTGTCATCTGACCTATAAGTTCCTAACCTTGACTTTCAAGAAAAAGACACATGCATATTGCATGACCACTGTCATTACTCATAGACCCTCTCATGCAGAGCAGAAACAACACTCCTTTGAGAATCTACACAATTTTTGGCTCCATACAACCAAAAAATCAGAATATACAGTGGTTCAAATAAATGTTCCAATGTTTGCATATTTTCCACTAAAGTTGATATTTCCCAACACCTCCTAACCTGGGCTCTAACATATAAGTATATCAAATGAGGTACCTACCCTTGGCTTACTATGGATGCCAAGGTCAAGTGATTTGGATACAATCTGATGGAATGGCAGTCACTTCAAAATAATATGTCATTGGGACACTTATTTGACCCTGCATTTGACAATCATTATATCATATGTAACATGGGTATTTGACAGCTATTTCTGGTTGCTATGTTACCAAGCTGTGTAATTATGTAAGTGACATCATTCCAAGCAATATAAATATCTCATGTCTCATTTCAATTGACTTCACCACATTATAAAGTCCATTCCTACCCCTATTAGAGTTAATATTCTTGTTTTTCCTGAATTTGATCTCTCTGTTAGACAAATTATATCTAAGACTGATCTAGGGAAGTCCACTATGGCTAGACTCATCAAGGAGATCTGCTAAAAAAGCAGAATGTTAAGTTAGGATGCCTTTTCATGTTTTCTTCTCTTGTCAAGAGAAGAATTGTTTCTAGTATTACCATTGAAAAGACTAACAATGCAGTCCAAGCTATTCATCTCAGATCAACCCTGCCCTGTGCTCTTCTATCTATGTCCAAGTTTAGAAATATTCTCAAAACTGTATCTTTAAAGGCTATGGTCAAAAAGAAAATGCTTTTCTTGTCTATTAAGTATAAAAAGAGATAGTTGGATCTTGCTTTCAAGTACAAGTATTGGACTGTGAAGGGCTGGATCAGAGTTATTTGGTCAGATGAAACAAAAATCAACAGGATTGGATCACATGGAAGGATATATGCATGGAAAAAGAAAGTAAGCTTTTACAAGACAAGAAGGTTTAGGGAATAGTGAAGTTTGGAGATGTTACAATTTCTTCTTTT
This sequence comes from Hortiboletus flavorubellus, assembly GCA_038093115.1. Lineage (NCBI taxonomy): Eukaryota > Fungi > Basidiomycota > Agaricomycetes > Boletales > Boletaceae > Hortiboletus > Hortiboletus flavorubellus. The sequence continues at coordinate 10,569 of JBBPRR010001011.1, read as the reverse complement.
TTTACTAAGACCACCTTTCTTCTTGAACATTCTTCCACATTCTGTAATGTTCCATCATGTTCTCCCTTGTTCCATAACATTCCATGCTTATCTCACTTCTTCTTTTATTTTTGTCTTATAATTTACTTTTTGAACGTTCCATAACATTCCTCGACTTTCCTCTTGCTTAGTCACCTTGATTCCCAACAGTACATATATAAACCAGTTGTCTTTACCATGTATCCCTAAGTTAGACCTCCTTAGGAATATATCCAACTTTACTTCCTTGAACCATTTTCTAAAGTCCTCGTCCTATTTTTGAGTGGACACTTTTCTCTTTGAAACCTTGAACTCAACCTTAACAAAGGTTGAACCTTTGAATCTAAAGACTAAGGCTACACTTGGCCCTACCTGGACCAACCGTAACAAAAGGTCTAACTTTGATCTTGCAACTACCATTGCTGTAGCTCGTCACTATTTCTTGATGAAATCCCTCGACCTCCACTTGGTTCGGATACTGTTCCAACCAGGAAGAAACCTCTGACGGTTCTACCTCCAAGGAAAGAACTCCTACAAATTCTGAAACCACTGATCTTCTGTTTTTCTCTTTGGAAGAAGAACAAGAAGATCTTGACCTCGTCCACCAAACCTCCACTGCCCTAGTCCTACCTCGCCCTCCCACACCTCCCTTCCCACCCACCAACCCTAGACAACCAGTCTTCCCTTGACCCCCACCTAACCCTTTCCCTTCTCCTGGACCATCATCACCTGCCATGGCAGCTCGTTCCACTGAACTCCGCATTGGCACCCCAGAACACTATGATGGATCTTATGACACTGTCATTTAATAACTTTACTCCATTCAATTTTATCTCCATATGAACAAACTTGTCTACAACTCTGATCCCAAAAGGATCATCTTCACCCTCTCCTATATGACCAAAGGATCCACCCTTACCTGGGCCTCCACCTTCAGACAATGTGCTATCAATGGTGCGGCCATCAACTTTGGAATGTGGGCCGACTTCTGCACTGCGTTTAAAACTTCCTTTGAACACCACGATCAGAAGAACAACACCATTGCTTGGTTGTTCACCAAGCGAATGACTTCTCAGAAAAAGAACGGACGAGTTGTCTACTCCCCCTTCCTCACTGAGTTCAACTCCAACTTCTAGAATAATGTTGCCCTATCCAGAATTACTGATCACACTGTCCTTATTGGATATTACTCGGTCGTCATTCCCCCTCCCCTTATGCGACGAATCTTCCAGATGGAAACTCCCCCCAATACTATCGACAACTGGTACAAGAATGCTATACACTTCCAAACCCAATGGGAACATGCTGAAGAAGTTGCCCACCGACACACCAAACCCTCCTCTTATGTCCCATCTTACTCCTCTCCTTTTAAAACCTCTCATGACCCTGATGCCATGGACGTAGACTCCATCAAGGTCCCTAAACTAACTCCTGAAGAGTGATGCTGCTGCCAGGAGAAAGGTCTTTGCTTCCACTGCTGCAAAGCAGGTCACCTTAGCTCTGCCTGCCCATCCTTTCCCTCTGAACCAAAGAAACCCACTGTTAAAAGAGTTCAATGGGTTACCAAAGAAGAGACTCTGGCTTTTATTGAACTGGATGATGACGATGAAGAAGTAACCGTTGACCTGCATGAAACTAGTTTCATGCACGCATATAGTAAAGCAGTCACCTGAGAAATAGAATTTCCACAGCTTCCTGTGGACAATACCCTTTGATATCATAGGGAATGATAGCCCCTATTATGACCTATATGCCTCTCTTTTTCCAGATTTTTCCACCTACTGGTTATTGAGATATTCATTAATCTCTCTAGTCATACCCTTACACTTGCAAATATGTACATAGTATACTATTTCTTTGATTTCTCTTTATTTATCTGATTATTTAGCTAAGTGCCAGTGAGACAAAGTAATCATGTGACCCCTAGCTACCATGTGACCTTGTCCCCATTAGTCTGTACAGCCCTGCACAGCATAGCCAGCCTCTTTGGCAAAGCATTCCAAATTTGGACTCCTTTGCTCAAAGTGCTTCCCTTTAGTGTGCCTGGGTTTGACAGCTTGTGCCTGGCATTAGTAAGCAATTGTGCCTTAATTTATAAGCCACCAAGCCCTCTGATTGGCTAGCACAGCCTCCTGTATTTATGTATATAAAGGGGAGCATTTTAGCCTACAAGGAGCATTTTATCTTTTACCTTTAATAATCTCATCTGATAAGAGATCCCCTGGGAAACCTAATAAGACCTAATAAGGCAGGGTACTCCAGAGCGAAGTAAATAGGAGTTTAGAACTACTACTAGGCTATTAGGACTTGTACCTAAATAATGGACAAGTTTCTAAGATTATTCTTTTGGAAGAAACTTCTCTTTGGACAACAAAAGGCATCTGGTCCCTATTAGTAAGCAACCTAAGCGTCCTGTAGTACCAAATAAGGGCTACACTTTGCCTCTCTGAGCCAAACTTGCCTACTCCTTAGTTGAGACAATAAGATTGAGTTATCATAACCCTTCTGAGTCTATTAAGTGTACTGCCAAGTCAACTACCAACCATCCCCTAAGCAAACCTTTGCTAGGGCTCATTAGAACGACCTACCCATAGGACTCCTATCCCTATCTGGCCTAGACTTACTATCCTAGGGAATTAGCCCAAGTCTACACTTTTTAACCTTTAGTTGTAGCTTTTTAGTACACAACAAGACCAAGTTTGCTATAACTGGCTGAGTGACTAAGCAACCTGACACGACCCTCTGCTTACCTAAGCACCACTTCTGGATGTAATATTCCCAGGAGTTTCCTACACACAAATTACTAGCATTAGGTGAAACCTAGGCCAAGTTCCTAAATTGTCCACCTTTTGTACTATTCAAATACAAGTTCCCACAGTTACTAGGCAACCCATTGCCATTCTCTTGAGCTCATTAGGTGTGTAATACACCTAGGATCACCTTTACCAACCAGACCATTAGCTGAAATCATTTTTAACAACCAATCTGTAACCTTACGTGGAGGATTGGCAAACAAACCATGGCTCCTGATACACTAGATTTTCCCTTCCTACTCAGAATTATATCCATTACCTCTAACTCCACCAAGGGTACACTTCTTGTACTTCCCTTGAGGAAAGTGTTCTAGCCCGTGGAGACAAGACACATTGTCTGGGAATCATCTATTTTTAGTTGGTTCTTTGTTGTCTTGTCTAGAAAGAAGACACTGTGGCTAGAGTCCACTTCTCTTGGAATTTTTAGAAGGGAAACCTCGATTGACACAAGACTCCCCAGAATTTACCTATGCATCTGTATCTGTACCAGTAACAAGCAAATCTATGAGAATTCCCTTGCAACTGATTGTACCTTCGCACACCTTGAAAACCATCGACTCCTATGCCCTAATCAATAGTGGAGCAGACCTCTCCTGCATTGACTATGACTTTGTCAAATGACATCGACTCCCTGTAACCAAACTAGATGTACCTATCCGCTCTCAAAATGCTGACAGATCTTTTAACAAAAAGGACGTCAGACATATCTGTCCCCTCTTCATCAATGTAGAGGAAATTACCCAAAAAGTCAACTTCCACATTATGTCTTTAAAAGATAATATTATTCTCGGACTTTCCTGGCTTCGTGCCACCAATCCAACCATCAACTTGACCAATCGAACTTTCTCCATTGATGAATCCATTGATGAATCCAAATTCCTCTTTGCCTCCCATGAAGTTGATGTTAAACGACACAACTCCTCTTACAAACCCCCCACCTGACCCCCTCGCCACATAAACATAAATGCCATCACTGACTCTCGTCTCTACAAATACAACCAGTGGGATGAGGAGTTTGCCTTTATCAACCAAGCTTGACAATTCTGGATCATTCAATGGATTGTCTGCTATGGATCCTGTTTCACCCCTCTTGGATCTTCTATTATTGCCCACCTTACCACTGCCACTGAACTCACAGTAATTGCTAAAGCTGTGAAATTCAAAGTAACCCTTCCCCTCGAATATTTCCAATTCTCCTTAGTCTTCTCCAAAGAAGTCACCGATCATATTCCCTCCTCTTGTCCCTATGATCACAAAATCAACCTCACTGAATCCTTTACCCCAAAAGTCAGAAAACTGTATCCTCTCTCCCCTGAAGAATGAAAAGCCACCAAAGACTTCCTAGATGAAAACCTTCATGCTGGGAAAATTCATCCATCCAATTTCCCCCAAGCAGCTCTTTTCTTCTTTGTTAAGAAGAAAGACGGAGGACTATGTCCTTGTCAGGACTACAGATACCTGAATGAACATACCGTCCGGGATACCTATTCTCTCCCTCTAATCTCTGACCTCATTGATAAGCTGAAAGATACTAAAATTTTTACCAAATTCGACGTACAATGGGGGTACAACAATGTTTGAATCAAAGATGGTCACCAATGGAAAGCAGCCTTCATCATCCACAAAGGCCTTTTCGAGCCCACCATTATGTTCTTCAGACTCACCAACTCCTCTGCCACCTTCCAATGATTCATGAACAACTCCTTCTATGATATGATTGCTAAAGGATGGCTCATAATCTACATGGACAACCTCCTCATCTTCTCCCCAGGTGCTGCAACCCACAAAGAATGAACCAAACAGGTTCTACAAAGGATGACCAAACTCGACTTGCATCTCAAACTCGAAAGTGCAAGTTTGCTGCTAAAGAAGTTGAATAACTTGGAATGATTGTGAAACCAGGACAACTAGCCATGAACCCAATCAAACTTGATGGGATCACCAAATGGCCAATTCCTGCCAGCTTTGCCAATTTCTATTAACGATTCATTCCCGACTACTCCAATATCGCTCGTTCCCTCATCAACCTCACTAAAAAGAACCTCCAATGGAAATAGACTCCTGCTTGTCAGAAGTCTTTCGACTCTCTGAAAACCCTTTTCCTATTCAAACCTGTCCTCCATCTTCCCAATCTCTCTTCCCCCTTTGCCATTGCCACCAATGCCTCCAAATATGCCTCAGGCACTATTCTTCTCCAGACTGACTCAAATGGTGATTGGCACCCATGCTCCTACCTCTCCCAGTCGTTCTCCCAAGCAGAACAAAACTATGACATCTATGACCGTGAACTCCTTGCTGTCATCTGCGCCTTGAAATCTTGGAGACATTACCTTCATGGATCCCCCTTTCTAATACAGATCTTCACTGACCACAAGAATCTTACCTACTTCCACCAACCCCAAGCCCTTAACTGACGACAAGCCTGCTGGCTCCTTGATCTTTCCAACTTTAACCTAAAAATGATTCATGTACCTGGGAAACTCCTCACAGGACCTGATGCTCTTTTTCACCGCTCAGATCTTCTTTCTCCTTCAGATCTAGACAATGAGGAAGTAACCCTACTTCCCCCATTCCTTTTCATCCACATCATTGACATCTCCCTCTCAGACCAAGTATATTCTGCCTCAGCAGACAACCCCCTGGTACTACAAGCTCTCCAATCTATGGATGGCTCTATTCCCCCCACCTTTCATTCCCACCTCTCTGACTGGCAACCCGAAGCTGGTATTCTTACCTACAAAGGACGCTGACCTGCACAAAACTAGTTTTATGTACATAGCAAAGCAGTCATCCGAGAAATAGAATTTCCACAGCTCCCTGTGGACAATACCCTTTGATACCATAGGAAATGATAGCCCTTATCATGAGCTATATACCCCTATTTTTCCAGATTTTTCCACCTACTGGTTATTGAGATATTCATTAATCTCTCTAGTCATATCGTCCCAAACAACGACTCCCTTTATCATACCATCCTTAAACGATATCATAATCACGAAACCGCTGGCCATCCTGGATACCTGAAAACTCGCCAGCTTGTGTCTGCAGAATTTTGGTGGCCTGGCTTGGCCTCCTATGTCAGGAAATATGTCGAGGGCTGTGCAACCTGCCAGCAAAACAAGTCTAATATGCACCTCACTGTTTCCCCCCTAACTCCAATCAAGTCCTCAGCCTCATGGCTTTTCCAACAGATCTTTTGCAATCTCATCACCGACCTTCCTCCCTCCGCCGGCTTTGGTTCCCTTTTGGTCATGATAGACCATCAACTAACTAACGGGCATTGAAAAAAAGGCATGACCTACCCATCACACAACCACAGTTAGATCTCCAGCCGAGCAAAAATCACTGTATTTAGGTGTACAAACCATGTGGCTCACTTAGTCCTTATCTATTATCTGTTCGTCCCCTAGCACCACAGCTGTTATGGTTGGTCCGGATAGGGCCAAATGTAGCCTTAGTCTTTCATAGGGTCAAAGGTTCTACCTTCGTTAAGGTAGAGTTCAAAGTTTCAAGGAGGAGAGCATCCACTCAAAAGTAGGACGAGGACTTAGAGAGCGGTTCGAGGAAGTGAAGTTCAATGTATTCCTAAGGAGGTCTAACTTAGGGATACATGGTATGGACATCGGGTTTATATACAGTTGGGAAACAAGGATGACTAATCGAAGAGAAAGTCATAGAATGTTCAAGAAGTTATTCGTGAGACAAAGATAAGAAAAGAAGACTGGAGAACGTAAGAGAAGTGAGATAAGCATGGAAGGTCATGGAACGTGAGAGAACAAGATAAAGCATTATGGAACACGGGAGATTGTTAAGAAAGAAATAGTTTAGCAAGGAAGAAGGAAAGAATCGTAACAACAGCCACTTCCGCTTTTGGCCATCTCGCACTACAGCCTACCCCAATGACTACCTCACCCGCCGGATCTGTCTGTTTAGTCAGCCCCAGTGCCACAGCCACTTCCATTTTTGGCTGTCTGATACTGCAGCCTGTTTTATTTCATCTGTCATGCATCACATGGTGGGTTGATGAGACAAAATTTGCACCTGGTCATACAGTGACTCCAAAAACCCTTTCCATACTAACCCTAATTGTGGTGCGCGAAGCGCACCACCAAACAGCGTGGGAATCGCGCTTATCTTTGGTGGAGTTATAAATAGCACATACTCTTGGCTACAGAATCGCCCCCTATGTCATGTGATTTGGTCCACAGGCGGTGGAGATATTGTCAATTTAGAACAGCAACACATGGAAAGGGTTTTTTCACTTTTGGATTGAAAGGGGTATTTGGATATTATCAGTACTTGGTATAGCCTCCATTTGCTCTAAGAACTGCCCGAACCCTCCTAGGCATGCTTTCAATCAATTTCTGACACTCCTCAACTGGTATCCTATCCCACTCCACTTGAACCCTGTCCCACAATTCATGAATCCCATTAGGAGGGTTTTCATACTCTGCAAGCCTCCTCTTGAGCCAACCCCAGAGATGTTCAATAGGGTTGAGGTCAGGAGACTGTGCAGGCCAAACCATAGTCCTGAATTTCTGTTTCTCTAACCACTTCTTGACCTTTCTGCAGGTATGCTTGGGGTCATTGTCTTGCTGAAAGATAGTGTCAAGAGGATCAAGACCATAATACTCCAGGGTTTGCTGGAGTTCATCCTTCAAAATCTGAAGGTAGAGGTCCCCATCCATCCTACCATCAATCTTGGTAGCAAAACCAACTCCCTTTCAAGTCATGCAGCCCCACATCATAAGAGAACCTCCTCCAAACTTGAGAGTTCCATCCACCAGCCTATTACTAAGCCCCTCACCTGCCCTTTTCCATGCCCATTTACACCCATCTGACCCTAGGTGATTGATTTTGGTCTTATCAGACCATATTACCTTCTTCCAGTCCTCTATAGTCCAATCTTTGTGGGCAAGAGCAAAGTCCTTGCGAGCTTTGCGATATCTAAAAGCAAGAAGGAGGCATTTGGACTTGACCACAGCCTTCATACCAGACTTCTTCAAGTGGAGACGGATAGTATTGGCAAAGAGGGGTTGGTTGGTGATGTTAATAAGGGCTTTGGTGACTTGGACAGCATTTTTAGCTTTTCCAGAGATAAGAAGATGTTGGGCATATTAGATATTGGTAGGGGAAATCTTGGAAGGACGACCCCCAGCAGCTTTTGGAAGGATAGAATGCTCTTTGGAGTGAAGTTTTGATATGGCAGAAGGGCTGACACCAGTTTGCCTGGCAATGGCTTCACCAGAATGGCCAGCATCAAGCAAGGAGAGAATGTGTTAGAGACTGATCAACTCCTGGTGGAACTCCGGAACTCCAGAGTTGTGTGGACGAATAGGACTTTGGCTTCAGCTTATGTGCTGCACCCTTGCTGTCATTCTTGTCCTATATTTCGGAGCAGAGAGGAACAAAGATGATAGAATGAACAGGAGTCTGTCCAAGTTGATAATCTAGCTACTGTACACGGAGTGTCTAGGAGTTTATATATGGAGGGAAAGTACAGTATTAGTAAACAGATGACTGAGATGGAGAACGGAAGATAAACAAGCCAGAGCTGTGCGAGCACAGGTCGGAGGTATCCAAGAGTCAGAACTATACTATGTACAGAACAAAGCGTATCATAAGTAAGGGAGTCAGGGAGGATGAGTCAGAATACAAATGTCCGGAGGAACAGAAGTACATATTAACAGAGAATGGACCGGAGATCGCTCCTGAAGGAGTGGAGTTGTGCCCGGAGGCCAGAGTCGTGCTAGGGGTTGGCACGGTATATGACAGAATGGTTTTTTGTTGAGTGAGTGTGAGAGATCTGACCATGGTGGTGGTTGAGATTCAAGAAGCATGTGAACTTTTTTAAACTCAGACATACTCTCTATATGTATATCTTTGTTTGTACTAATACACAATACCAATTATTCCATGATTTGACCATGATCCTAATCAACAATCCAAAAATGAAAAAACCCTTTCCATGTATTGCTGTTCTAAATTGACAATATCTCCACCGCCTGTGGACCAAATCACATGACATAGGGGGCGATTCTGTAGCCAAGAGTATGTGCTATTTATAACTCCACCAAAGCTAAGCATGATTCCCACACTGTTTGGTGGTGCGCAAAGCACACCACAATTAGGGTTAGTATGGAAAGGATTTTTGGAGTCACTGTATCTAGAAATCAGAGCTACTATAGACTAAGTATGGAACAAAGGAGTATCATAAGTAAAAAGTGTCAGAGGAAATTAGTCAGAGTACAGAGGAATAGAGGAACAGAAATACATATGAACAGAGAACAGACCAGAGATTGCTCCTGAGGAGCAGAGTTGTGCCCAGAAGGCTGGAGTGTGTTTGGGGCTGGCATGGTATATGATAATAACTATGTATCCACATCCAAACATTTTGGTGCATGTCACCACACTAACCACAATACCCATAGTTCAAATCTGCACTGCCAGTGAGTCAGGCCTATCTCATGTTGTCAAAGTAAGGTTGTGGCAACACACATAATCCATTGTAGCTAATACAGTTCACCCCTAGGATGTCAACCATTTCCACTGCCATGTCAGCACTGCACCCCATGAGTTGTGTTATGAATCAAGTGTGCCTCAATCCTACCATGGGGCTTGAGCAGCCAAGCCTCAGGCCATTGTATAGTCCATGGTACTGCTGTATTAGTTTGTTCAGATGTTCCTGGCCTTGTCATATCCATGCTGGTATAAGTAGTTGACATTGATAAATTCAATTTTTGGGTTACTTACTATGTAGATGGTAAGGGCAGGAGGCTACAGTAGTTGATGTAGTGTACAGCAGGAATGTGAGTATGACATGTGATGACAGCAGCAATGTAATTATGACATGTGATGACAGCAGCAATGTAATTATGACATGTGATGACAGCAGCAATGTAATTATGACATTGCTACCATGAGTTTTACTTTTTACAGATGCTAAAGCTGAATTGTCCACCAAACAAGTGAAGCTCAAGGAGAAAGATGTAAGTTTTGAAGAACATCTCCCATCAAAGGAAAAGGATAAAAAGCTGGATGAAGAAAAGGATGAAGAATCTTCCAATAGTTCCAACATGATGCAAGCTGCCAATGTGTAGTGTACCTCATCAATCAGTCTCTATTTCACTATCTCACTGATCATCCCATCATTACTATCTAAACACCCCCAAAAAATGTGTCTGCATTGAGTCCTTGCACTCCATTGCTTCCACCAATGTATTAATAGTCTATTCACATTGCAGCCATGTACAAATAATGAATTTAAAGTCAACAAGCTTTTTCAGTCCAGCAAGGTTCTCCATCAGCTCACCAACCCTAGTCTTGTCTTCACCTTTAGTCTAACCTTTAAACTGTGCTTAAAGACTGCCCACTGCACTGTGTAAGCATCCTCTCAAACAAATCATGAAGGATAAGTCTACATACAGTACTACTGAGCCTGGAAATAGATGTTCAACTACTGAAAGCGTTGAAAGGATTGTAAACCTTGCACTGAGACAACAGTTCACACCAGTGTATCTCAAGAAACAAATTTAACTGTATACCATATGATATACTCGGTCAGTTGGAGAATGACTCGAGAAGGAGGGATCAGGACCAGAGACTGGTTAGAGATGCGTAAAGCGACGATACCGACTGCATGCCTAGCGCCATATCTGCATGATCATCAGATAATCGAGGGGCAAAGTAAAATCCTGAGACAAGGACCAGGTAACTGAAAGCATATCAATGTTAGTCA
>JBBPRR010001010.1:0-13873 GCA_038093115.1 Hortiboletus flavorubellus | reverse complement strand
GGGCTATGGTGTGGGGTTGGCAACTGACCCTCGTGGGCATCGCTATCGGTCCGGTCTTTGTTGGCGTCATGGCCTTTCAGGCTGGGTTGGTCGCGAAATATGAGGTCAGGAACAAGCGAGCTCGCGAGGAGGTGGCGAGGGTCTACTACGAAGTATGTTCATGAAGTAATTTCTCAAAGCTGATTGTTCCTATAACTCATTCTCTTCGTCTTCGCAGACGATCCTCAACATCCGTAGCATCCGGGCCATGTCCCTGGAGCCAGTTCTACAATCCCAGTTCGACAAAGCTGCTTCCGCCTGTCTTGCTGCTGGCTCTCACGGCGCGTTTGTCGAAGGATGTTCGTATGGTGTCGCTTCCGCTCTCATCTACCTCGCCGAAGCGCTCTTGTTCTACGTCGGCGCAGTCCTTGTTGCCAATGGCACCTACACATACCTCCAGATGGTCCAGGTGCTCAACCTCGTCGTCTTCACGGTCACGATCGGTAGCCAGCTCATGGGGTTCACTCAAAAGATTGCCAAGAGCGTCCAAGCCTCCACAGATCTCTTCCAGCTCGTGACGCTTTCCACCGACGGGACGAGCGAGTCCCAGGGCACGCTTCGCCCACCGATCGCAGGCGACCTCGTACTGGAGGACGTATCTTTTGCGTACCCAACAAATCCCGACACGACCGTGTTGAAGAACTTCTCGGTGAAGGTCGCAGAGGGCGAGTGCGTCGCGCTCGTTGGTGCTTCTGGATGCGGTAAATCGACGGTGGCGGCTCTGCTGCAAAGGCTGTACGAGCCCACCGCTGGAACGATATCCATCGGCGGACATGATCTTCGACAGACGGACGTTCATCACCTGCGCGACTACGTCGCAGTTGTGAGTCAGACCCCAAACCTCTTTGACGGCACCATCCAGGAGAACATCGCGTACGGACACATCGGGGAACTCACCGACGACGATGTCGTGCGCGCCGCACAGGCAGCCTACGTGCACGATTTCGTGATGTCGCTCCCACAGGGATACGACACCCACGTGGGCGAAAATGCGGCGCTCATTTCGGGTGGGCAAGCCCAACGTCTGCAGATCGCGCGCGCGCTCGCACGTCCGTCTCGGATTCTGATTCTGGACGAATGCACGTCGGCGCTCGACGGTGCGAACCAGGCGGCGGTGCTCGAGACGATTCGTGGTGCCAAGGTTGGGCGGACGACGGTGATGGTGACGCACAAGGTGGAGGTGATGCGGGTGTGTGACCGAGTGATTGTCATCGAGGATGGACAGGTGGCGGAGGAGGGGCGGTATGAGGTGCTCGTCGAGCGCAAGGGGCTGTTTGCCAAGCTCGCGAGCGGGGGAGAATGGCTCGGCAATTGAGCTCCGTTGCATCGTGTTTTTTTTTGTTCATTTTCATCATCATTTTTCACAGAACGCTCACAGCATCATCACATCGCCCTTTTTTCTATCATCCCGGGATACCTCATAACCTTCATAACATACAAGGGTCTTCGCTCAACGGGAGCCCTCGGTACTTGTACATTCGATCGTTCACCCTATTCTTTTTTTTTCCCCATTTGCGGGGACTCGTTTTTCTTGTCCTTGTTTTCTTCATGCTCTTACCTACCACGAACCGCAAGACTACGCATCTTCTGTAGTACTACTCACGCTCATTGATCATTGGTTAAGTGTACAATAAAGACGGAACCCTTTATGAAATGGACTGACACTTTTCTCTGATTTGCATGACTTGAGTGATCGTTGACCTGGACGAGGACTTGAACACGTCGATCCGGATTTGTTGAGAGCAAGCGACTCATGATCAATCAATCGCGTGGATCAGTGTTACTCTACCAGGTCTGAGAGCTACGATGTCGTCTTACAAGCGTAGCGGCTGTACATTTCTCGTTCTTGCTATGGTTCCTCTCACCGACAGAAGCGGCCCCGACCGGTGACTCGGAGTCAGTATTGCAACCTAGGTCGGTCCGTTGTGATCAACGCCAGGGTGATCGCGACGACGAGCTCGAGGCGAAGATGAGACGCACCGCAGAGTCGGATCTTTGCGCCCAAGACATGATCGTGACTCGCTGATGGGATTTTCGTTCCGAGTTCGGGAATGACGTTCATGGAACGAGACATGTACCGACAATAGAGGGGCCAACACGCTCCTCGGTGTCCAAGCGATACGGTTGTGACAATGGGAAAAGGATCGGGCGAGAAGGTGACCTGTGGACCGTCGTTGGAGTGACAAAAGGAATGGCGAGAATGGCCCGAACGATGGGTCTTTGAGTAAAACAACGCCATATTAGTCGCCCGTAGATCCATGCATGAGAGAGACATTGTTTTGGAGCGATCTATGGGATCGCTTGGAAAGTCCAGGGTATGTTGCACTCTGCCGGGGCCGCTCTGGAACGCGACGGTATAAAGGGGTACCTCTCTGGCCATCGTTTGACCATAAACTTGGTCTCGCTTGAATACCAGTGCTCTCATCTCCTTGCTCTGCTTGCTGTATCGTTTCGCCTGTCTACACATTCTCCACCTCGTCTGCTCCATCAGACGCACTCCACGCACCGATTCAGTTTATATACCGCACCTATGGTACCCTCAAAGCACGAGTTGAAAACGGACTCCTTTGCCACAACCATTTCCACCACCGCAGCTACTACCCCTGTTACCACCCCCGCCACATCACACCATCAACACGAACACAACGACATACCTGACCACCTGTCCACGAAGCCGGTACGTAGCCCTTGCATTCGAAACGGCCCCCAAGGCTGACGATACGCACACAGCCCGTGTTGACCAACGATTTCTACCGAGACACGTTCTTCAATCCCGTATGGATGTCTGGGCCACACGTCTTTTCGTTCGCCGAGGACGGCACCGTCGTTCGTCCAAAGACGTACGCGCTGGAACACTACCCGGGATACCACGCGGATCGCACTCGGCGCCTCGATTCCGTCGACGCCACGCACTTGCAGGGCTGCTCGAAGGGAGATCCGAAGCCCTGGAAGAACGTGGCGATTACGGAGCAGGACGACGCCGAGTTTGCGGCGTTCCAGGAGAGAATGCGGACGGGTGCGTTGGGTGAGCGGCAGCGACACCCGCCGTATGGGCATGCGCAGAGCGCGATGGGGCCGGAGCTCGTATACACCTGGCCGCCCGAGCCCTGTGGGTGGTAACAGTATTTCGTAATGTACTTACCAGCCTGTATTTTTGGGTGTATGTGCTCTCTGCCATAATTTTGTGTGACCCAAAGAGAAAAATGTTCAGAGCTGAGAAGATGATCATCGGGCGCCAAGGTTGACAAATATTTTGACCACACTTTGTTTGCTTCGCACAGCCACACTTGCTGGTCATAGCGCCCATACTGGTTCTATCCACTCTGCCTTGCGTTCATCTGTCCATACCATCTCGTTGTTTATCATGAACACACAGGAATTGTACCCACAATTGTTCAGGGCCGTCACGGAAAGGAAATTGATGCAAGGTCCGCTATGTTGCTGTCCGGTCGCAAAGTGGGGGATGACAGACATAAGAGGGGAGGACGTCGGGTCGGTAGAGGAGTTGAAAGATAGACGTTTGAAAGCTCGTTGAGCGCAACTTGATGCGAGTCGGGCGAACCGTCATGAAACGGAATAGCATTTTTTGATCCGCGCGAGTGATATCCAAATGGTCTGAATGTGTCGGTCGCTTTGTCGAGCGGATGTGTGTGTTGACCGGGTAGGCCAGCGTCACTCGAGGTCTATGAGCTGCGGCACCGAACTTGCCCAAAGGGCATCCAGGAAGACAGGGGACTTCCAGCACCATCATGGACGTCAGGAGTTAGGCCAAGTTTCTGGGGTCCTGCGAGTTCGGTTGCGCTCTCCTTTCGGCCCGGGAGTAAACAGCTTTGACTGGGAGCTTGGGGATCAGTTTGGAGATGTACAGGTTGATTGGGAGAGAACGTAACGTGATGCAGAGGACGTGCCTTCTTGAACCCAGCTCCGTGGAATGCGATGCCCTAGGAATGTAAGACCGCTTGTTTGGGAAGGAAAGGATGGCCCCGTATCATGATATATTGGTGAACTGGCTACAGTACTGTACACACCCATCAGTAGCGAATCCTCTGGAGCAGCAGTCTGAGTGACTTGAGGGACGTTGGAAGTCGCAGGAGCTATACCCACAAATCATCAGGAAATGTCCGATTGTTTTCAAACAGAATTCTTTATCTTCTCAAAAAGGGCAGTGACTCTTTGTAAACTTGGCCCCATTTCATCTCGTGAATTTCTCAAGGAACGGGGCAATAACGAGATCCTGCGTGCCCTTTCTGTACCATGAACGATCAGCGCGGGGCAAGTGATCGCGTGAAGATGATCAATGACAAACCAAGTAAAGTGCCTGTCGTGTTGAGCTCATGGGTACCCAGTTTGGTTCGAGTCCGCGGGTGAGCGAAAGGGACTGCATCAGTGAAAAGCATTTTGATGACTCACATCGTCGTGTACGCCAGGATCTTCTGTCATTTCTCTGAAAGACATTACCAACTCCTCTAGCCAAGAAATGACCCGTCAGATTGGCCTGCGACGCATCCCGGTAACCTCTCGACGACGCCTTTCTCTCCCTCTCATGCTTCTAGAACGTGTCCTGGAAACCTTGCCGGAACTTGCTCAAATGCTGGAGCATGAGCTTTTCCCAGAGCGTCTCAGATGCAGGGGCATTCGGGATAGTTAGACGACGAAGACGTGATGGCGCGGGGATACATAATCCGCAGCGAGCAAACCACCCCACGATTGACCTAAGACATCAGAAATGGATCTAAACTCCATTGGCTTGCGAGGGAGGTGGCTGGATGCACTGGTGCCTATCTGGTCGTACATAGAAAATAACGGGGATGCCATAGGTGGTGTAGATCCCGGCATGGGAGATGCGAGAGTTCATGTAGTGGGACATGCCCGGTCCCCCGTGAAGCGCAACGAGCGGTGTAAGACCAAGGGCAAGGATAAGGGTCCCCGCCGACCGTGCCTGCAGCTGGTTCAGCGGCAACTTGCGAATGACTCACACCGGCGCAAAGGCAGTCGCGGAAACTCGCTGAATATGTTCGTTGACGGCATCCGAGACCACCGACAGAGTTTTGAGTCACAGCCGCAACGACAAGCTTGGCGACTTGTACTGCCATTGGCGGCGTGCAACTCGAAGTTGAGCCGGGGACACGATCCAGCACAGCGTTAGGTCAGCTTGCGTGATGCGCCAGCGCTGCGGCGGGATCATGGAGTTGCAGTTTCCATAACATTGACCCCACGTCTCGCTTTTGCTTAGAATAACTGTCAGTGGTTGCTAGTAGGCTACAGCTAAAATATCAAGCAGGACAAGTACCGAACTTCAAGTTGCGCGTATGCTTGGCGTGCAACTTAATTTCTGCCGAACGTACAGGATCGTCGGTTCCCAACTTCCCACGAATATGATGGAGTCACATCCGCCTTGGAGCCAACAGACGACTCATCCTAGGTCATATTGCGTCCGAGTCATCATGACTTCCGAGTCCGAAGCGAGTTGACTCGAAAGTTGGCTCCTAGCCCAAGTTCCTCCTGCCTATAAAGTGTAGAGAACTGCGATGGTGTGAAGCACCAAAGTTCAATCACCTTCTTTTTCCGTTAGAGGTATGGCGACGTTGCGGCGAAGTCATGCCCCAGTACCTTGGGGTGCTCAAGCTGAGACGGCGGTGTGGGAGAGGTCACAGGTAGGTGCCCACTGCAGATTTGGTGGAGAACACTTACGCAAAGGATCCTGGCAGCCGGGAACACCGAGGCGTAGACGATCAGATAGGCCCCCTTTGACACATGATCCCGGATGGGATTGGGACGGGATGCGCATCTTGTTCTGTGAAGAGACGGCCGTGCCAGATAGAGAGACGCATGACTGCGAGGCCTGCAGGTTTCAGCTCTGGGAAGACGAAGATTCTACGTTATTGTCGGGAAGAACACCCGCAACCCTGTCACTCCTCGACATCGCGTGGTATCAGGCGACGAAGAAACGCACAAAGGGTACGCCAAATAACCACACGCTGGGGAGTACTTCTCAACGCATATCAAATTACAGCGAGAGCTGACCTCGACGATTTCGAGGTGATAAAAGTTCCCAAGGTAGTGCCCATTTCGGAGGAGTTTAGTCCCGGAGACAGTAAGGGTTTGAGCGAATGGGAGAAACTAGACGCGTTCGTTTTCAAGAGAACGTACTCTGAGGTTGCTCAGGGTTTCGTTGACGGGAAAGATCCTCTGAGCACGTCAGGTCATTCTCGAGTCGCTCCGAGTCGCATCGAGGACAATTCTTGGGAGTGTTTATAGGGATAAAAGCAGAGCAACTTAGTTACATTAGCATTCAGTTTGTTGTCGACTCGGTATCCAGACCACCGAGAGTCGCAAGTGCGGCAGGCCCGGGGATCTGTAGGGCGATATGATAGTTCGGTTCAACTAATCCGACTGCCAGTGCTGTCCCGGGGTGCGGCTGCCATGGCCTACGACGCTCCGTCAGGTGTAATGACCGAGTGGGGGTCGGACAAGCACCCTGTCTTGTAGCCACAATGACGACGATGGGTGATGGGCGCATACATAGAATCGCACATTACCTGACGTCATTCGCAGTAGGATCCACGGAGTACTGTACACGCAATACGACACATGGTAGTTCATAGAAACAGATCTCGACAGCTTACACGGACTACACAAGATTTACTCCAATGCAGGTTATGGATTCCTTTCACACCTTCAACCTGTGTGCAAGATCCCGCGCAAATCCACAATTCATAAGAGCCGCGTAACCGAGGGTTTTGAGGTGGCGGTCAAATCAGTCCCAAACTTGAAGTTAGCACGCACGGTTCCAGGGCCCAGTACCTACTAGTGGGAAATATAGCGGAACCAGTCGCGTACCGTTCCAGATACCTTGTAGAGTCAACGGACACATGTTCATCTTCAATGACAGGATCGTCTGGCATCCGCCGCGGTGGCAGACTTTTTCCGAGTCCGCAATCTTACTTGTGGGCATCATTTCACCACGGCAACTTTACTCTCCTCCGGGGAACAGGGGGCCCAGGTATGTTCATATTCTCGAACATCGTGCATCACAGCTGACATAATAGGAATGGTCTGTCTCGTCCCGGGTCCAGCATGATTTTTAGTGCCGCGCTGTGCACACTGCCGTCAAGTAAGACCGCGATAAGGGCGCGCTGAGCTTTAATGGCCTTCATATACTCTCGGATCCCGCTTCCTTTGATGTGCCATCTGCCCATTTTTCTCCCGCCCCGCCACTAACCTCGACCTCGATCTCTTTTCAAGTTACAACTTCGTGGTCATGTCTACGAGCCTAGAGGTTTTCCTGGCGAGCCTCGACTTGAATGACTATATGTCTCGTACGTCCAGTTATAATATGTGGTTGCCTTCTTACGAGCGCTGCTAGTTGCGATCGTCACCGCGGTCGCCTATGACTATGGTAGGTGTGAATTCACCGTCCCTTTATACCAGACTAACGTCTACACGATCAGCACTCACTTTTTCATCCGAGGTAGTATTGTGTTGTATTTTTCGCTGTGTTCTATGCAAACACTGACCGGCCGGTTATTCATATTAGATAGAACACATCTGGGTAAGCGAGCATCTCAAAGACGGGTGACATAACACCGACAACGTTACAGAAGAGACGTTGGACCTGGGTCTCTTCTGCATTCCTTCTTGTATGTACTGGTCCTCCTTGGCCACACTTGCAATTTAAGTTCTAATCTACAGTCTACTAGGTTCGTTATTGCGGTTTACTTTCAATCATGTATGGGTACCGTTTCATTCATGATTATCTTACGTTGACTTTTCGTCTGCTATCAAGTACTACTGCACTGAGTATGTTTGGTTCTCTGAATCATGGCTCGTTTGGGACTGACCATGCCAAACCTCAAGCTGGGACCAGTTTTGTACATGGTCCTTTGTGGGTGAGGTTTCTTCTATATTATATCTTGTCAATTGTCAATTGAATGAACACTGTGTACACAAACTTAGATGTATGTATTTGATTTCCTCTCTTGGGACCAAGAATGGCTGATGTTGATTGAATAGCTGTGAGTGTGCCTGGAGTTTCATTCAATGATCATACTACTTAGACTGTCCCACTGGGAAGGTAAAATGTTTTACTATGTGTCAGCTTGGACTCTCTTGCTTTTTACAAATGCTGCTGATTGTAAGTTCAATGGTTTCAATTTTTTTTGTCTGACAAACCATAAAAAAACCATTGCAGTGATGATGATCTTTCGAGTCTATGCATTATATGGCCAATCCAGGAAAATTCTTGCTTTTCTTCTGTTCATTTACACTGGAGAGGTTGTTGCCAGTGCCATTAATACTGTTGTATACACTGAGCCTGGAAATGCATCAAGTGTGTTCAATGTTTCTTTGCTACATGTGTCAGTGGAATTTTTGAAAATTTCACAGTGACTCTTGCTCCAGCACCCTATTCATCAGTTTGTGTATTGCAATATGCCTCTTGGGACTGGGGCAGATATTATGTCATTCCCCAGATTGTTCTACAGGGTGTGATGTGCCTACTGGCCATCTACCAATGTCTTGGGCAATCCCTTCAATTGTACAAGGCAACAAAAAGATGGCAGTTCAATCAGTACTTCCAACTTCTTGTCAATCAAGGTCTCCTATACTTTTTGATGTGGGTCTTTGCCTTATCTGTTACTATCTCATCCAAAACAGATGAAAACTGATGCATATTTAAATGGGTAGAAATTTTTTCCATGCTATTATCATGCAGGACCTCTTCAGCATGGATTTTGGACAGACACTCAATCTGATTTTGAGTCCTGCTATAGATATTTTGATCTTTACACTGAACCCTCAGTTTATATTGAGCATCAGGGAACTGTATGCACATACTATCCAGGGCCAGTATCTTGACAGAGGGTTTGGCACGCTGTCGGGCCGTGGTATAGGCACGATGACGAACATTGGAACTAGACTCCGCTTTGCAGGTGTAGGGACTCAGACGGGGGAGTCGTCAGTCGGGATTGAAGAGATACCTATGGAGGTGACGAGAGCAAAGAGATATGTCGATCGAGTCGATCTTGACAAATAACGCAATAACACGTAGCCAAAACCTTTGCCCTGTGTCAGATGAGTTTTACTTCATAACGAACTGTGGCAATTATCTTCATATGCATCGTCCCTTCATCCATGTTCACGTACGGAGATTTCCGGGCCCGACCAAGACATGTCGCCCACCGCACCAGCACATCCGATCTACTCTGCCCATGCGTACGTGAATTATTCCCCTCGCGTTGATGTGAGCTACCGGACTTGAGCATCCAAGTTAGGAGAGGGATAGCACTGTCAAACGCGAATTGTCCTCTTAATACTGCTCGAAAATCGAGGGCCCGGGGGCGTACATCATTCAGAGTGGTTAAACGAACAGATAAAACGTACCGTGATAACTAAAGGTGATGGATAACTTTCTTCGGGATGTCTATAGGGATAGCGGTAGAACGACTTGCTCATTTTGTTGGCTCGGTACATGGACCACCGGGTGGCGCTACTACGCAAAGACCTGTTGCAATACGGTGGTTGTTCAAATGTTCAGCCCAAGCTTCCAATCCCCGGGGTGAGGCTACCATAGCCAACGTTCATCGCTAGCCTCTTGTCAGGTATGATGACCGAATGGAGGAACAAGAATCTTACCTTGTAGCCACAGTGACGCCGGTTGGTGATAAACGCGAGGAATCGCACATTGCCTGACGCGAGTGATCGTTACACGCATATAGATTCGGCGAGTGCTGTACACACAAATACGACGCATTGGTAGCTCCAACAGGCAATCTCGACAGCTTGCACGGATTACAACACGATGTACTCCGATGTAGGTTTAGGGTCCCCTTCATGCCTTCTTCAACTTGCATGCGAGATCCTGTGCAAACCCACAATTCGTAAGGGTCGCTGTAACCAAAGGTCAGGCGGTGGTCAAATCAGCCTCGAAGTCGGCACGCACGGTTCCAGGACCCAGCCGTGGGAAATATAGCGGAACCGGTAGCATACACGTTTCCGGTTCCGAACACCTTATACGTAGAGTCAACGCATGTTCGTCACTGGCGAGATCGTCGCTCATGTATAGCGTCGATGACTCGTGGCAGAGTCCAGCCATCATGAACGCGGACTCATCTGGCTTCTCCTTCGTCCAATCGCTTACGCCGCCATGCCAATATTCGAGTTCATCTTTGTTATCGCCCGCCATAGCTTTGATGGCATCAAACCTGTCCATGCACGACAAGTCATAACAGTGCCAGTGCAACGACGACAGGTTGTACTCACGTAGCCTGGTACATAATTTTGCGAAGTTTCTCCTCCTTCTCTGACAATTCGATCTGGAGTTTGATGTTCGTCGTCACATCGGGGTTCTGAGGATCCTGGTGGACCCAACAGTTTTGGTTCGTCTCGGCGATCTCACCAAGCATAACACAGGCTAGTCGTTCCAAGGTTAGTGGAGCATTCTGACACCTTGGATAACGTATCTGACCTACAACAATACACTCCTCGGAACCTTTGAGCTGAGCAAGTATGGGAGCAGCAAAGTAGTCGGGACACAATCTTGCAGCATCCGCTGCATCCGTCTCGGGACGTGGTGAAAACACGACAGTGATATCAGCATGATATTGCAACTTGGATGTAGGATCACGTCCAGCTAAATAGCTAGCAGCGATCTCTAATTCCTTCAGTGGTTGTCCATCCTGGCCCTTAAGGGTCATCGGGAAACGCGCATCGATACGAGTAAGGAAGTGTCCAATGAGGCGCGAGCCTGCTCTGCTGCTCTGCTCCGGAACGGAATTCAACACAACGGTACAAGAAGGGATAGCACCTGTCGCGAGAATGATGTTGGGTTTGTCCTCGCCCGGGAAGCACAGTGAACCGCGAGACGTCTGCAACACATTGGCCCGTTTCAGTGGATCATCGGGATCGATGTAGAACCGCTCCATTGTAACATCCGTGGCGATCGTCAGAGCAGAACCTGTTTTCTTCTTGGCGTGCTCGCGCTGGCGTTCGTATATGTCCAACAGTGGACCAGGAGTCGAGAACTTTTCGAATACTTGTTGAGAGCGTGCTGTTGTCCTCCCGACTGCGAGGCTTGCTGGTTCTTCATAATCGGCGGTGGGAATCTCTTCTTTTGCAATGGCGTCTTGAAGGTTTTTGTCGATATACTTCTGGATGTTTCGAAATTCCTCATTTCCGAGCTCATTGGCTCGTACCACGTGGAGAAGTTTCTTGCAATCATCCCAGAAATCCTTGCCCTCCATAGTCTTAACAAGGGATGGCGGAAAGTTTCGCATTAACTCGCGGGAAGGTTGCGGAGACCAAGCAGACCAGAAAAGGCTACGTCCACCGAAGAATGGGCAAGACCCAAACACATACTGAAAAAAAAACGAATTTAAGGACATGTTCAAGGTCTAACGATGTTAACGACAAACTTTGATATCATTGTAGAAGGTCTTTGATGTCAGCGACCAAGGAAATGTTTCTGATGAGCTGCCTAGAAGTAACTTGAATGGCAGGGGGAGGTTCTAAGCGGAACGATCAGCGAGCACCTATTACGATAGCCGGACACATGCCTGGAAATGAGTCGGAAGCCAGAAGCCTATGCGAAATATCATCGAAACGAATACAGCTTAGACCAATCAATCAATCAATCACCTCCGCGTTCAAGGACGAGAATTTTCCTCTTCGGGTCCACCTCGAGGGCCTTGTCAATATACGCAAGAGCACATGGCCCGCTCCCGCAGACAATATCATCGAAGCGTCCGTGATCTACAGTCCGAATAATTGGGACGATCATGACACGGAAATTGGAGAGACTAACCCAAGATCGCATCCCATTGGGTTTCATCCACAAAGTAGTGTTTGCCAGTGGCGGAGGCAGGTGGTGACTGCTGACTACTAGGCCGAGGGTACCCATACTGATTCGTAGGTTTCGTGGAGCCCGGATCTGCCGCACCCAGTGTACTAGTATGCTGTTGGAACGTAAACAATTCCAGTGCATACGCTTGTTGCTCCAGCAATTCCTGCGCATACTCCTGCGGTGCAAGTTCGTACTGCTTACGCAGTCGCAATACACGCTCCTGCACAGTGCGGAGTTCCTGTTCTGGATCTTGCAGCGCAGGCTTTGAAGTGGGCTTCCTAGCCTGGGTGTGACGAGCAAACGATAGAACGGCAGGTTCTGAGACGGAAACGTAGTCAGGGATGACGGTAGCCGACATGGTAGATACGAATCGAGCCTTGAACAGTGCCAGTGAGGGCTGGCGCTGGCGCCTGAAGGCTGAGGAACAAGATGACCGTTCACAGGCGGAAGCGAAGAACCTCTCAAAATGTGCCGAGGGTTATTTAGGAGCTCTGGCAAGGACAGGTGACCACCCGGCCAGATCGAAGTTGATTCTATCGATGGATGGCGCCGAGAATGTTGTCAGGTGACGATCATATCGATCGAGTTCGTTGCGCCTACACGGCATTGGGCGTTCTCGTGAGGAGCTGTGTGGGAATGGAACGCATGAAACAAGTACATATGTGGGTCACGGGCAGGACCTGGTGCGCAACTTGGGCGTGGTTCGATGGTACATCGGCCTGATGTTGCGGAATAGCCCATACGAGACTACTAAACTCAGGCTAGAAGAGTCAGCCCGCCGATGTCTGTGGTATGTAAGCGTATTGCGTGCATACAGGCGTACACAAAAGAACTACAACCAGTCTTATCATCCAGATTAGAAGATGTCGTAACTCGTACTGGTGCCATGAATGGAGATCAACGCGTTTCCCGTCGTTTGGGCTCGACAATGGGAGAGGGACCGAGCGATGGTCCTCAGCAGAACAATGCCAAATTTGCACGTGGATCAATGCCTTAACGAGACGAGCCGAATGGCCAGTTACTCTGTTGAAACGACCGCTTCGATGTAAGCAGACGATGGGAAGGCCCCACACACGTTGGCGCCCACCTGAACCACTCCAGAACGTGAGGTTATAAGAAGGCACCTGTCTGGCCATAGTTTGTCCGCAAACACGATCTCCCCTACACACCAGTGTTCTCATCCCTTGCTTGGCTTGCTGTATCATCTTGCTTTTCTGCACGTTCTGAACGCCATTTGCTGTATCTCGACGAGTACATTATCCATCAGATACGCCTCACGCACTGATCCACGTTATATACCGCACCTATGGAATCCTCCTCGCACTAGTTGGAAATGGACTCCCCTACCGCGACCGTTTCCACCACCTTGGCTACCACTCCTGCCACGTCGTGCCATCAACACGAACACAGTGACACACCTGATTTCCTGCTCATGAAGCCGGTACATGGCCCTTGCATTCAAAGGGGCCCAAAGCTGACGATAAACACACAGTCCGTGTTGACCAACGATTTCCACCGAAAAACGTTCTTCAATCCCGCGTGGATATCTGGCCCAAACGTCTTTTCGTTCGCCGAGGACGGCACTGTCGTTCGTCCAAAGGCGTACGCGCTGGAGCCCTTCCCAGGGTATCACGCGGATCGCCCTTGGCGCATCGATTCCGTCGATCCCTCGCACTTACAGGGCTCCTCGAAGGACTCGAAGCCCTGGAAGAGCGTGGGGATTACAGAGCATGACGACGTCGAGTCCGCGGCGTTTCCAGGCCAGAACGAGCGGAAGCGGTGGCTGAGTAGCGACGACACCCGCCATACGGGTATATGCAGAGCGCAATGCCCGGGGAGCCGGAGTTCATATACATCTGGTTGCACATGGACCTGGGCGGTGAGCACAGGTGTGGAGTACTTACCTTGGCGCGGAAAAAGCGTTGTATATAGTATACTTACTCTACTGACCATTCTGTATTCTTGGATGTGTGTGCTCCCTACCATAATTCCATA
>JBBPRR010001009.1:0-13880 GCA_038093115.1 Hortiboletus flavorubellus | reverse complement strand
CATGGTCGTCCTGCCTGGGCTTACGCTTTGAAATATATTGCTGCCAAGCAACAAGGGTCATCCGCTCGATCTCGTCGAGGGCGGGAAGTTTGGTCGGATCCTCGTCATCCTTCTCCTTTCCTTTCACAGAGGAGGTGGTGGTGCCAGAGGTGGACATGTTCAATAGCTGAGTGAACACGTCCATGTACCGCGGTAATTTCGCTAGTACGATCAGAGATTGGAGGGAAGCGGGGACCTCATTCTGGTAGGTCCGGAGGAGGTCGAAGTGTTGTTTCAACTTCGAGAACGCAGCCTGAGGGTGCTGGTCCTCCGGGATGATGGTGTCCATCATCGCTTTAAACTCCAAGTATTTAGAGGCGGTGGACGGGGTAGAGAATTTTGCCTCAAGGGCATTCCAGACGTCCTTGGCGGAGTCGGCATTATAGAAGGGGTGAGCGAGGGCCGGGGACATCTTCAGGACCATGGCACCGAGGGCCTTTTCATTGGCGGTGTGCCAGTCGTCGATCCGGGACTGGTTAAGAACCCGGTCAGATTCTCCTTCGGTCAGCTCGTTGGGGCACTCGGTAGTGATGGCCCAGAAAGCACCAAGGGTGCGGAGGTAGGCCTGCATAAGCGAGTGCCACTTGAGGTAGTTGGGGCCAGTGAGGTCAGGGACCTTGTTGGCGTTGGAGGTGTCAATCTTGGAAGACATAGTGAGAAAGGGTTGGTCTAGGACAGAAAGGCGTCAGTTAACTTCCAACTAAGGTAAAGAGGAAAGAAGGAAGGGGCGTAGATACGCGCATTACGCTCTCAGAGTCCTTGGACCGGTGAGACATAGTCTCCCCTTATGTCCAGGATCTGGTCGCATATGCCCAAGCGTAAAAACGCATAGGGCGCGACATATCGCATGTGTTCAAGCGTAAAGACGCATTAGAACGCGACTTACCGCACCAAAGAGCGCAAAGCGCATCTGAGGGCGGGAGCAGGTGAAACCAAGTGATGGCGGCGAGCAAGTCGCACAGCACGATCACCAGGGCTCATAACCTGTTGAAAGCATGCAGTACGCAGTTACTTGGCTTACCTGCTGTGGTTGGTAACTCAGAGATGATAGCGGTTGCTGGTCAAGAGTCAATTAGAACTCAGATGACTGAGTCCGAAAGCTATATACGCTACATGAAGTGCGTGTGAACTAACTACTATAAATGAACTACTACCGTGTAATACGAGTTCGTTCAACACTATTATGGCTTGACCTCGCACAACGAACAGGATAGGACAGGCTTTGAGAAAATAACTAAGGGAGTTAGTCTCGCTACTAGCTGATCGAGAGACCAGCGAATGGAAACCAGCTCGGTCCCAACTTAGGTAGTAGTATTAGTGCCCGACCTGTCCCCCTTTGATAGTGTTACCCTTGGGTAATGCAATGACCTTATGCGTTCAAGTGACGCGGAGGAGCCAGATCAGTGTCAGTGACGTAAAACATGTTTTATTAGATACTGAGGCGGAATAAGCCGTTTGGGGTATTAGCCCCTGACGGGGAGCCGCCAGGGTTTGGATGACAAAGTATGCACACGTGCATGTCCTAGACGACGCCTAGACTACGCTTGCGAAAGCGAGACGGAAATGGGCATAGTCTTTGATGCGCACCTTGAATACCCGATCGGAACGATGCCCGGACTATGCAGACCGGTGCTTGTTGGCCCGCTCTAGTACGTACTATGCGCTACGGTATACGCCTAAGTATCCCCCATAGTACGGAAAAAGTCGGATCGCTACACCTACATGCAGAAACGAGTTGACCCGATGGCGGTTACGGTGCCGAAACGTTGCGATGACCCTGCTGTGAATAAGTCTCGTCACTACAACCGAACGCTGACTGAAATTCCGACGTAAGAAAAACAGAATCGCAGAAAAAATTATGTTGAAACGTTATGATGGTCGCTACAAACAAGCGAGAATTCCCGCCTCCGAACACGACTTAAGGTGGTGTCGGAGAGGATGGTACTCCCCATTTCTGCCCTCTGAACTCTCTTTCCAAAACGATGTCGCTCCTTGCTACTACCCCCACCACCAAAACCAAGACGCCGGTTGCTTCGACGAAGCGAAAACGCGCGACCGTGGAGGACCCGGTAGACAGTGGGATCGCAGCCGTAGGTGGCCTGCGCGGTGATGCGCCCGGGCCCCCCACCGACGTTGTCAGGAAGGAGATGAAGGAAGCGTTCGGGGAGGACCATACCTGGTACGGCGGTAAGTTTCTTGCCTCCCTCACGACCGTAGAAGGTCGGGCGCTCACTGTGGACTTTGTCCACCTGTGGCTCGTCTTCGGAACCGCCTTCGAACATAACTACCACTTCGGTCCCAAAAACGCGTACAACGCTCGCTCGCCGCACCTTGTCGCAGACTTTATCGTGGAGCAGATGGGAGTTCGACCGGAACAGATAGAAAGGTTTCCGAGTGGAGGAAAAACGCTCAGGTACCTCGTGACTTTCGAAGAGGGCCAAATCGCCAAACTCACTTGGAAATTCCCTCGCGGCTGGATTAAACTCGCTCGAGGGTTGGGGTGTCGTCTTGCATGCCCCGCGGACCATTCTGTTTCGTTACTCCGGGCCACTATCGCGCATGTGCCCGTGGGACTTGGCACCATGGCCATTCAACGATCGCTGAAGACGGAGCCGTTCATCAAAGACGTGGTGGATTTTACGAGGGTAGTGATGGACAACGGGGTAAAGACGGACAAGATAGACGTGCTGGTGGAGACGGTGGAGGGAACTGACGCCCCCGTGTCGAAGAAATTGGAAGCCTTCTCCTTTGGCTTTACAGTCAAGGGCTGCCGGCTCGAGCTTTCTAGGTGACAGACCTGCCTGGTCTGTGGGGACGACGACCACCTCGGCCACAACTGCCAGCTTCGTCACAAGCTGACCTCGGTGGATTTCACATGCTGGTCGTTCACGGACCCGACCGCGAAGGGTAATGGGGGAGATGAGGATTCGGACCCGGAGGAGGGAGCGGCCTCTGCGGCGATCGTGACTGGTGGAGCCAACGGAGCTGACCATGGAGCAATGGGCGCGGGGGCAGAAAAGGTGCCGGGAAAGGGAAAGGGTAAGAAAAAATGGAACCCGAAGAAAAGGAAGGGAGGGGAGGAAGCTGGGCCGCCGCCGGCGAAGAAAGCCAAGGTGTAGAGCGGGCACCACTAGTACTCTCCGATACCCACCCCGTCCGGACACTCTACGACGTTCTTTAATTCATACTGCGTAATCACTGTCGTTACTTGTATTCATTTGCTGCTTGTCGACTTGCAAATCGGACTTGTGTTTTCCGGAAAGCAAAAAGCCTGGAATGAGTCTGAATCAGTATCGGAAATCAACATAACATCAAGATTGATACAATAAGTTAGACCTGCTAGTAAAGAAGTGTCGGAAACCAACTTGAGTGACGGGCTCACTGAGCTTGCAACTCGACTTGACCTCTAACATTTCTTCCTACTGGCGGGTCGTCCAGAGTAAGATCACCCATGTTTAGGGCAGGCACCCGAGTTTAGGGCCGGCACATGTGAGTGTCTGAAAAGCGTAGCAAAACACCATAAGTAAGTAGATTAGCATTAGTAGTTAGTAGGTTAGAACCATATATTGTATCACTCTAAGGAAACAACAAAGGTTGTCCAACAGTCTGGAAAGTGGGAAAGACTCTAAAATATGAGCAAGCAAAATGTTACCCAAACCTTAGGAACATGACTGCTCTGACACAAAGACCTGAATACACTCCAAACCAAAAATGCAACAAAAAGTGTGTGTGTTAGGAAACTTGATAAAGGATACCCTGCTTGTAAGTGTCTGAAGCGACCCAAACTTGAGAAGTGTTGCCCACTTATGTGTCCTAACAAGTATGAAATGTCTTGAAGAAGGGAAAGACCTAAGGTTGAGCAACGAACACGCTAAACACTTGAGAAGCGTGAATGATTGACCTTAATGCATCAGACCAATGTCTTTGTAAGAACATGATGAAAACATGAGAGATGAGGAATGGAAAGGCAACTCACAACTGTGCCCGACCATGTACCTAAGGGGTGTGCCCTCCTAACGAGCGATGGAGCTCAAAAAGTGTTACCCACTCGAACGCGTCCCCTGAAAACAAACATGTAAGCTGTGGCAGGAATGACGCGTAGTTCACGTCAAACTTGTCTACTCTAAGATGAACTCCCCTGGGATAGGCTGACTACCTTCCTAGCTGTAAAACCAGTTACTACCACATCACACATATCAGACATTCATATACAATCTAGGGTCTATAAATCTGTAAAGGTCACGAATACTAGGACAAAAACACGCGAAGTCGAACCCCAGGTCGCCTCCCAGATGTCTGAAGCGAGTGCCCAGACAGACAACGGGAATGGCTTGACCAAGGGTGAGATGGAATCCTTCGGGAGCGAGATGAGCTTCATAGCATTTGATAGCCAGACCACAGACTCAGACGACACTAGCTCCATGAACGACGAAGATCCCCTTAGTGAAAAATGGAAGGAGCAGTTTGAAGATCAGGAATGGCTAGATAGGGACGGAAATGTGATAGAAGACATGCAAAGAGCATGGAGAGGACATCACATGGTGAGAACCCATATCGGTCAACATGTAAACCGAGGGCGACCACCCACCCCCGTCTTGAAAAGAATGCTTGAACAAAACTCTGCCAAAGCATTCTGGCCTGAAGCTGGACGATGGCGACGTGAAAAATGCCGCCACATTACCAGGAGAGATGCAGCGCTGGAAGAAGACACCTCACGATGGATGCACAGACATCTGAGACGTCCAAGTATGCACTCATCAGTGACGAAGGAAGATGAAGCAAACAGTGTCGATACAGACTCTCCCATCTACCTTCGCTCTTCAGACCAGAAAGACTTTACCAATGCAATGACAGCCCCCACACGTTTTTGTTTGTTTAACACGGGACGCTTGAGCAAACGGGAAGTCTGGACTATCTTAAAGGACCGAATGACGCCGGAAACGCTAGACGGAGTAATACGCGTACAATCGGTCAGGCAACCAAATGGCTATCCCAGAACAGACATCTGGATAGAGGCCAGAGTAGCCGCCGGAATAAAAAAGGGACTATATATGATGGCACACCAGAGACGATTGGGTGTCAAGGAAAATTACAAGTTCCCGCTTTATAAGTTGCAATGGCTATGGCGCCCCAACGCGAAAACCAGTCAATGGAGACTGGATGTATGGAAACGTTGGAGAGACCGCAAGCCCGAAAGATTACCGCCCACTGTGGAACTGAGAAGAAAACCTCAGGGTGGGATTGCGACCTTGAACATCAATGGAATGGGCGCCAAAAAGCCCCTACTCCAGAACCTCTTGCTAGAATCGGATGTGGACATCATAGCCATCCAAGAAACTCTCCTAGATGAAAACTCATACAATTTCCACATGAAGGGGTATGAGGTCTATGCGAGAGCACGAAATGATGGATTCCGTGGCCAAATGCTACTGGTGAATCGAAGCTACCCCTCATATGAAATTGGCGAGTGCAAAGAATGCCTCATACATGTGAAAGTAGCCAAGTTTCGAGGAACCAAACCCTGGCACTTTCTGTCAGTATACCTACCCTCAGGAGGTAGTCGTCGAAAGGAGCGGACCCAATGTCTACAAACAATGTTAGAGGAATATGACGCAATAATGGAGAAAGAGCCTGATGCCCACGTGGCTATCCTTGGCGACTTCAACATCAAGCGTCGATTCCTGGAAAAGAGATTAAAGACGAAGAGAACTGCCCTTACATGCCTAAAGGTCATGGGAGATGGGCTTACATTCCACAGAAAGGGAACAACGTGGTCGGATGTAGATAGCATCCTAGTCAGTCCGAACGCAGACAAAGAACTCAACCCAGCAGAGGTAGTTCAGGAATGGATTGAACACAGTGACCACTTTCCCCTCGTAGCCAAGCTTGTGCCAGAAATGGAGAAGGAAAGTGTACCCTCCTGCAAGCCCAGCTACCGTTACAATGTGGACCTAGTCAAAGGACATGGAAAGAACATTGTGCACAGCAATCGCTGGAGCGCACTCTCCATAGATCCGATAGAGACGGAAGAGGAGCTGAATGAAAGTGCAGAACAATTCTGCTCTGTCGTGAATGACGAAGCAATGGAGCTTGGAATAAAACAACAAGTCCTAGGAGGCAGGATCTTTTTAAATCGAACTCTCAAAAAGAAAGTAGAAAAAGCATCTAGAGCCCGAAAGGACTGGGAACTAGCCAGAGACAATGGCCTAGCAACAGCGGACAAGTTCCTCCGAGAGTACAAACTCCTACGCATCTCAGCACGCAAAGCCCTCAAACGAAGAAGAGCCAAACTTCATGAAAAAGAAGTCCAGAGAGTGGCCAAACTCTATCATGACAATGAAATGAAAGCCTTCCATAGATGGGAATCCCAGATGACTAAAGGAAAAAGAGTAGAGACAGTGAAACCAGTGTTAGATAAAGATGGCACTCTTATCACTGATGAGAGTGGCATTCAAAATCGCATATTTGAATACTATAGGGACCTCAAGCAAGATGATCCAGACAAGATCTCAAGGAACAGAGATTACTGGACAGGCAAATGTACCAAAAGGGTAGAACAAGAACTACCTGGTATAAACGAGGTTCCCACATGAAGGGAAATCCTGCTGGCGATAAGGAAAATGGCACTCGGGACAGCCCCTGGCCATGATGACATTCCTGTGGAAGTATACAAATCCATGCTAAAGGAAGAGTGTCATCAGCTGCTCGCAAATCAAGGAGTGAGGGTAGGCGACAATACCTATGTTGCACTTCCAGAGGAAAAACTACCTGAAACACCCCAAACCCAAATGGGAAAACACTTGGAGAGAATAATCTTGGGAATGTGGAACGTTGAACGACAGCCGGAATTCTGGTCCAGAGTAACAGACAAGTCTCTACACAAGTCGGGTGATCCGACAGACCTAAAGAATTACCGAGCGATCAGCCTTATAGTTGTTGCGATGAAAATTGTGACTTCTATGATGGCAAATAGGATATCGGACGCAATGGAAGTCAACAATATGTTAGTCAGAGAACAAGAAGGCTTCCGTAGACACGAAGAAGCCATCTCCCAGTTCATAACCCTTGCTGAGGTCGTGCGAAGAAGACGACTCAAGGACAACAAGACATACATAGTTTTTATAGATCTGCTCAAAGCTTTTGACAAAGTCATGCACGAAGCATTGATGGAAAAGCTGGACGCATTAGGGTTCAGAGGAAAGTTCCTCAACCTTCTAAGATCTGTATACCAAACCTCCAAAGCCTGCATCCGAGTGGGAGACAAACCAACTGGGTTCTACGACATGTTAGTCGGAACCAGGCAAGGCTGCCCACTATTCCCCATCCTATTCATTCTATTTATCAATGACCTCATGGACTACCTGCCAGAAGGAGTCAACATACCTGGAGTCACCACAGGCCACAAATGCTCTGCACTAATGTTTGCAGACGATATTGCTGGCCTAGCGGAAGACCCAGAACATGTGCAGAACTTCCTAGATGGCATGGCAAGATGGAGCGCTGACTGGAAAATGCCAGTCGGTGTACCTAAATGTGGTGTAATGATGGTGGGAGGTACAGAAGCGGAACAAGCTGAATTTGCCAAAAGAACCTTCACTATAGATGAAAAGGAAATCCCAATCGTTCGACAATACAAATACCTAGGAATCTTGATCACCGACAAGTTCGGCGACTCGGAACATACAGATGAAATGAACCACTGCAAAACACTAGCAGGAAGAGTCAAGACAGCAGTAGATATAAGAAGAGCCTTCCTAAGAGACCACAGGTTTCCCTTGGAAATAAAACTGGCAGTAATCCAATCCAAGATTGTATCCCTCAGAATATACGGAGGAGAGTGGGTTGGAATGTGTCAAAAAAGAACGAACATCATACAAGCAGAAGTCAATAAAGCCCTGCGACTGGTGTTAGGCTCCCCTTCGAACAGCCACATGCATGCCTCAAGGATAACATCGTGGGAACTAGGAATCCCAACGATTGAGGAGCGAATGGCAGATCTGCGTGTAAGACTATGGCAAAAGGCACCCAGTATGAAAACCTGGATATGTTTGCTTGTGGCCGAGGAAAATCGACTGCGTGCGCGTGGACGAACCTGGTCAAGCCAAACTGCCTGCTATGTGAAAAGTGCTAAAGGCCAAACAGACCCGGATATCAATGCCCTCTATTATGAATGGTTCTTCAAAGTCCTCAAGGAAGAAGGAAAGATGAAACACTTTCCGGCTCCTGAAGACGATGAGGACCCAAACATGACAAAAGAAAGAGAGCGGCAACAAGTCAGGCTACGTGTAATATTAAGGAGCTTCCAAAACTCCCATGATAATGCAAACGAAGCCACAAGACAGTATGTCTCATGCTTGTTTGGCAGCAGCAGAAAGTTCATTAGAGCAGCTGCTCACATGCCCTTCTTAAATGAGGGAATCATCTGGCTAGTACGAGTAAGAACTTCGTCATGGTGGACTTCCAAACGGCGACGCGACTATCTCAAAGCCATAGGAGAGGACTATAGTCATCTCCCTGAGAACGCTTGCCCTCTCTGCAAGGAAAACATAGCCGACAACAGATGTGAAATACAACACATCCTGTTCGACTGTCCCATATGGAATAAGGAACGAGAGCAGTGGCTTCGTCCACACATAAACCTACTGAAGGACATTGAGCGAGTGGGAAAGGGGTGTGCACCTCCCAATCTCGAAGAAATGGTGGAAGCTGAAATAACAGCAGTCATCCTAGGAGGTAGATTCAACGTGGACGACTACAAAGATTGGCATCATATGCGAAGAAACGAACACTGGTATGCAGCAGGCTTTCCAGAATGGAAGGAAAACAATCCAGCAGAAGCCTTACTACTCTTGGAGAAGGGATGGGGAGGACAAAATGAATATTACGCTCCGCATATGCCAACCCACATATATGTACCCATAGCCATGTTCTTGGCGGCAACAATGCCCAAGCACAAGGCCTGCCTCTTTCAAGAAGAAGGAGGCAAGGGACAAACCATCAGATACATCGATACACCAGACGACATGGAAGTACACAATCGATGTAGCAGATGGGTGGAAGCATTAGGAGATGATGATGACCTTGACGATGGGGAAGAAGATGGGCTCCAACGGGAAGCCCAGGTAAACAAACAACCAACTCGTCGAGAGTTTTACCAAGCCAACGCTCTGGAGAAGAGTTGGGCACACATTTTTGAAGACGCCTCTGACTGCAGCACCAAGAGTGACATGCATGACGAAAACGGCTCCGGAAGTGACAGCGAAGCGCTATCAAATTAGTAGCGGTCACCAAAGGATAAGACCAAGGGCTTTTTAGGCAGCACTCCATTGGAATCAAGAGTGGAAACTGTCAGAGCAATGAACGATACCTAACAAGTATATATGTGTCCATTGCCTTTGCGAAGGGACAACGACTAGTCCTGGGTCAAATCCAGCCCTCAGGAAAACACACCAACACAGGCGTTCCTGGAAGGAATGTGGTGAAAGAGGAATGTATGTTGGAGGCGTTTGGGCCTGATAGGGCAAAACATCCGGACATGTCAGTCCGGGCCTTGCCTGAGAGGAAACTCCCAGAAGCCCCCCTCTCTCCGATGGGCAAAGCACTGTGGAAAGTGCTTAAAGCAGTATGGGACCTGGAAGACATACCAGATGAGTGGTCCGAAGTTGTGATCGTGAATCTGTTCAAGAAAGGTGACCCAGAACTCTTAGTGAACTATCGAGGACTTAGTCTGATATCGGTGAGCCTGAAGATCATTATGGTCGTGATGGTTCATCGACTCGAGAAGCTTATTGATGACGAAAAAGTCTCAATTACCCGCTCGCAGAGCGGGTTTCGACGAAGAGAAGAGGCCATAGCCCAATTTTTGGTATTGGCAGAAAGCGTGCGTCGTAGGAATCTGAACGGTCAGCCTACCTTAGGCTTGTTTATAGACCTAGTAAAGGCCTACGATAGGGTCCCACATGGTGCCCTTTACCGAGTTTTAGACCATCGTGGCATACGTGGTAAGTACTTGAATATTATCAAGGCCATGTATAAGAGTTCCAAGATGAGGGTACGCGCGTGTGGCAAGCTAGCAGAGCCTTTTGATATGTGGCGAGGGCTCCGCCAAGGCTGTCCACTCTCCCCGCTGTTGTTCAAGGGGCCAGGTAGGATCTGGCTCCGTGGACAAAGTGGATGTGAAAACATTGGCTAGTTCCGCCTATGGTCGGTGGTAAATCCATAGGTTGTTGGGGAGCATTAAAGCGAGCAACACCGTCAAATTACTGGAACGCCCTAAAGCCAACAGTACCCCGGTACCAGCGATTATTAAAACATCCGAGAAGGATGGCCGTGACCCTGACAAAAGTCGTAGGGAGGTAATAACCTGTTGGATTGTGACGAGGG
This sequence comes from Hortiboletus flavorubellus, assembly GCA_038093115.1. NCBI lineage: Eukaryota > Fungi > Basidiomycota > Agaricomycetes > Boletales > Boletaceae > Hortiboletus > Hortiboletus flavorubellus. The sequence continues at coordinate 3,458 of JBBPRR010001009.1, read as the reverse complement.
CCCTTCGCCTACCCTCTCCTAAAACTAGGGTTGGGCGCTGGGACTGGATTGCGTCTCCTGATGAAGGAAATGGGTAATCAGTAGCCAAGCCCGTAGCACGTGGTGGTGCCGGGTGCAGTGCAACGACTAGACGGCGGTGGGGGGCGAAATCCTTGTTACCAGCAGGGTCTCTATCGCCCCTTAAGGTATAGTCTTTATAGTCGGGAAACCGGCGGGCCGACCATATAAAGCTGGGTTGAAAGCCTGGTAGTAAAGGCGGCATGTAATGTGTAGTCTCGGCCTGAAGCCTTCGGAGGGGAAAACTGTACTCTCTGATACAGGTGTGAAGCTGAGCCAGGTTCTGATGGGTACTGTCGGGTGCTAGCATGAAGTAAGGTTTGTCTGATGACGGAAAGGAGGTTGGAGTGCGCTGCTTTTGCCTGCCGAGGTATGGACGGGCTTTGGATGAGAGTGAGGTCGTGGACGAGCGGTTAGCCTTGGGAGGCCCTTGTGGTTCGCAAATCTCCGCCAGTCAGTCGCTCTCCTTGGACCATTGGGATCCTCTGGATGGAACGTTAATGTGCTGGACGCTGGCCGTCTCCTCTCTGGCTATGACCTAGAAAATGCTGATGATGGCACTCTTGAGTGGAATAGATTGACCTCTGGAATGTTGTTGGCTTTCCCAGATCAGTGGCACAATTATCCCTGGCTTGCCCGTTGTCGGGTCCTGGTCCCATAATCCGGGACACCATGAAGGTAGGCCGTCCTGGCCGATACATGGCCAAAGGCTAATGCATGTATCATCTTCATTGACCACTTCTTGGTGGATACCAGGCCATCCGGGCCAGGTATTGGTGTTCCTGCTTCATTGCAGCGGACGCCTCGTGAAGGCGCCCCTCCAGTTCGCCTGTGTTTTAATCTGGATGGTGGCATGTATGCCGACGATATTGTCTGTTTTGAGGAATCAATTCTGGCGATGCAACGTCGATGTATAAACATAGTTCGATGGGGAGAAAAGTGGGGGATGCATTGTAACTTCGCAAAGAGTGGTGTTATGTTGTGGTCGTACGATAAGGGCCTGAAGGCCGCTTACGCCGACGCGACGTTCGACACGCCGAGGGGGGCTTTCCCGAAAGTCTCCTCATACAAGTATTTGGGCATTGAGGTATCGGAAGATCTGCCCTTGTTTATGGGAGGAGATGCTGCGAATTTGTTACAGGGAAAGGGAACTGATGCGATGCTGTATGCGAAGTCGCTTGCAGCCAAGGGCCTGACAGCCTTGAGTTCCCTAAAGCCGATTTTACGCGAATCGGCCTGCCCGCTCCCTCTAAAAGCTGAACTCGTAAAAGCCTTCGTCATGTCAGTGATGGCGTATGGTAGTGAGTTTTTGGGCTTCAACAAGAAGCTGGCTGCCCCGGTTCAGCGAGTCATTGACCTTGCTCTCCGGTGGTGTGTCGGCTTGAAGAAATCTAATAAGTCTGTTGCTAGTATGGTCCTGAGTGTGGAACTCGGCATCCCGCTTTTCTATGAATTTTACGCGGGACAGAGAGCGCGGTTGTTCCACAAACTCAAACTCGGTGATCCTCCCATGAAGACCTTGTTGGTCTCTCTGCAAAAGGATCACGCTTTCCACCCCCAGCGAACCTGGTGTTCGGAAAACGAGTTTTGGCTCAAGCGTTTCCATGCCCCCCAGAAAAGCGTGGGGAGCTGGACGTGGGGAAAGGGCGGGAAATACAAATATGCTATGCTGGAGGTCCAGCCAGACAACGCAATTATTGCTGACTACTGGGAGGTACGAGACCCTCGTGCCCCTGAAGTTAAGACCTTTTACCAGGAGGGTCTTGACTATATGTCGGCAGAAGTAGCCAAGTGGTTTAAAGCCGGTGCGATCGGCGACTCTGCTTGGGGCGACGAAGATGAGACCCGACGTCGCTGGACTATGAAAGAGCCTAGAAACCCCATACCGGTCCGGGGTTGGTATAGCTTTGCACGCATGGCCGAGTTGCATAGACGGAGCAACAGGTACCAGAGTGACGTGCTTGCGTCTTACCGTCGAATGATTCTAGGTGTAGATGAGTTGGGCAGGGTCCTCTATGACCCACACGACCTGCCGTACCATGTGTTGGTGGTACTTCTGAAAGAACTGAAGTCAAGCGACGAGGTGGAGGACGCCCGAAGGAAGGCACGGGATTTCCTCTTGGATAAGCCACACTGGAGGGACAGTGACCTTGCGTTGGATAGACAGTTGCAGGATGTGGCCTACGGGGGTAAAAAGTCTGATGAAGGAGCACGCCTTCTCTTTATACGAGAGGTGCGGGAGTGTGCTCTGGAGCGTCTGTTTTCTGTAGATGGAAGCCGGTTGGCTTCCTTCACTGGCTGGTATGATCGTTTCCAGTTCGGTGCGACAAGAGACTTTCTACGGATTTCGTTGGGACGCCCCGATCTCTCACAGGGTGTACGTTGGTTGGTGCTTTGCCGGACTGGGGGTTTCCCCCGCGTGTATAATGCGCGAACAAAATCTGGTCAGCTCACCCTCCGACAAGCCTGTCCCCTTTGTGGGGAAAACGTGGAGATCGGTTGGGACTGGATACATTTGGCTCTCCAGTGCTCGTGCCCGGGAGTGATTTCAGCTCGGCGCAAGTTTCTGCGAACCCCCCTACGATACCTTACCTCTGATAGGGTTGCGAAGACTATCTTTGAAGTTAGTTCGGAGCTCCCAGACTCGGTGAGGGGACTCCCTTATGGAAAACTTACAACGAACCGCCATACTGGGCTTATTCACTTTGCTGTGGCAATCAGGTTGGCTGGTGGCTGTATTCTAGATCCTCGAGAATCAGTGTACCTGCTGTCCTACGGTCAAATGGATTACATTTTGACTGAGTTAGGACAATTCGGATTTGTGTTCATGGCGTCATTCTTGCAAGAGGTCGCTCCTCGTTACTGTCGAGCGATGGGTTTGAACAGCTCCCAGGTCTTAGACTTGGCACTTTCAAGTAGCTTATGAGGGTCCGGGGGGGCGCCCCATTCAGGGGCGTCAACGAAAGAACTTGAGGTTCTGGATCGGTGGGGCACTAACCTACCGTCGGAACTTTCGGCTTAGTCCGAATACCTCACTCGTAAGAGTCGGCCTGCGGGCCCTGATGTCTGAAAGCACGTTTTCGTGTAGGACGGACCAATGCTACCTTCCCCGTGATGGTAGGGGTCACCACCGGTTACAAAGGGTTCAGCCTGTTACAGACCCAGGCGTGGGTGTGGTTCTTCGGAATCGAACTGCACACCTCTGTTTAGCAGACCCCCCTGCGGACCTTTTGGGATGCTTTGGCGTCCACGGGACTTGTTCCCGAAAAAAGAGAGGCACGGTTCCGCGCAATGGATTAACGAGATTCCCACTGTCCCTATCTACTATCTAGCGAAACCACAGCCAAGGGAACGGGCTTGGCAGAATCAGCGGGGAAAGAAGACCCTGTTGAGCTTGACTC
>JBBPRR010001008.1:0-13880 GCA_038093115.1 Hortiboletus flavorubellus | reverse complement strand
CTCAAGAATCAAGATGGTGATGACGTCGTGCGACCGAGGCAAAATCCACACACCAAGCCCATGCAAAAGGAGTGGCAGTTCCTCGGTTACAGCGACTGTGCAGTTGTCTCTGCAGAACTTTGAAAAGGGATCTCGAGCAAGATCAGACCGACCCTACTCGCCCTCCGTCTCAACTTGAATGAGACTCCTTCTTTACACCGTCTTCCGATCGGACAACGATGGCGAGCTTGCGGTCGGCGGCTATGATAACTCGGTCATGTCAAGCCTCAGCTGTTGAACTTCCTCCCGCGTCGTTTTTCTGGGGTATCGACCGGCCAGTCCTTTATGGTGATACCGCTATCCTATCGTCCGCTCTCACTCTCCTACGTTTGAAAGTACCCATGCGAACGTTGATCCCCCGATTCGACGTCCCAGCAATACCAATCCCTGACGGGTGCAGCCTCGCCGGACTCAACCACAAGCAACTGTTCCATCTGCAGGCACTGTCGTAACTTCGGCGGTGCTTCTTGCCACCTCACTGATCACTCCAGACGAGCGCTACGCATCGAAGGGAATTCTAGTGCAGACATACATCCCGTTCCGTCCTTTGTCTATCGTCGACAGGCTTACAATCTTGGCCTCTCCAATGCCTCGGGGGCAAAACCCAACGGCAATAATTTCCCGACTGTCTCCACTACCACCCCACCTCGTTCACGCCAAGTCGCCTGGGAGTCTTCTTCCCCTGTCCCCTCCGCACCCTTTTGTGGAGTTTGTGGGTATACCGCGGGGACGAGGAGCACGGGCATATCCACATGACAAAATTCGAGAAGAGTTTGACGACAGATTCCACAAGGCGAGATGACGGTAGGGACGTCGCTACATGGGTTTCGTGGGCAGCGCACGTTAGCATCATGAGACAGAGGGTTTACAAGAGAATCACCTGGTAATAGCGATGGCGACAAAGTCTTTTTTCCCTTCACTCTGTGCGCACACGCGCCAACAGACACGAGCATTAGGGAATCAAGAGTCATGTTTGGTACGAACAGGTCGCAATGAATTGACAAACTTACAACCGCTTTCACGATGGCGGTGCGTTCGGCGCATATCGTCCCGCCTGATCCAGGTTCGGAGCGGTGAGCTTTTTGAGCCTCGAGTCCCAATGTTACGTACCATATGATGCGTTCTCGATGTTGCAGCCCATGGTCATAGTTCCGTCTTTACATAGGAGGGCTGCACCGACGCGGAACTTGGAGTAACGTGAATAGGCATACGATTTGGCTGTGTTGCGATGGAAATATCAGAATGGATGGAGTGTGGGTAGAGGGGTTGACCTTTGATAGCGGTTTGGATGAGCTCCTCGCGCAGGTCGATAGGAAGTTCCATGAGTCGAATGGGATGAGACGGAGGAGTAGTGGTAAGCCGTGTTACATATTCGCCTCTTGCCTACTGAGATCAAAGTCCCCCCCATGTGGGATGTGGCTTGACTACCCAAGTTCCTCATCCGCGGCGGAGCGAAGCTGCTACCCGAACCCTCCCGAACCCGATACTCCCACAAATTTCGACGCGTATCGTAATCTTCCACTACACACGACAGACCCCGTTCTTCTGGACGATAAGGTGAGTACCCCGTAACGAAGCTTTCGTGAATTCGTGTTGCAGAGACGACAGTGGTGGCTCCGAACTGAGCCCAGCTAGAACTAGTGTACCACTCCGCCAGAGAAACGCAAACCGTTTATGATATTCTTTCACTCCTTTCTTCTTGGCTTCTTCTTGCTAAGATGCGAATCCATCTTGGCCACTGAACAGATGGTTCATACAACTCCCTCATACCCATCATGCGTTCGTCAGGTTCCGCTGGTTCTAGTCTGGGAGGTTCTGGGTACAGTCGTTGGGCAGCGAGGCACTTGGGTCGTCGCGGGCAAAGTGTCATATAGAGTAATGAGACTTGCCGGGCGAGAATACAAGTCAGCTATGTATACGAATGCGGGAGCGTCTGACAACCACTACTATCTCTCCATCTCATGCAATATCCTCAATATCATCCTCATCTTGAGTGTCCTCCTCCGTATTACACCAGGAACTCCAGTGTGCGTCGGAAGTGGCACCCCCGGGGTACATTGACCTGCGAACGTTCGCCAGTTGCTCATGATTCTCTTTCAACCTTGCACCGCCATCATGATGTTCTCCATAGATTTCTCTCCAAGCATATGACGCGTCCAAAAGTCCCTTCCAAACAGCATCTCCTTCATTTCTTATAGGACGAAGAATATCGGAAGAGAGGCCGGCGATCCAGAAATCGAACGTATCTGGAGGCGAGGATGGGGTATTAACGACCAAACGATCACGCTTTGCAGCAAGGGCGAAGAAAAGTCGAAGGGTCGGCATGTTGGATAGCCCTTGGACGGACATCCGCTCGAATTCGTTCGGCTTGGGATTGGCGGAGTAGGACTTGTCGTTTTGCATTTGGACCAAGATTACCCCCAGATCTTTCGTCGCTAATCCACCACGAGTGAATGGAATAACGAGATCCACGCCCTTTTCGTTATTTGCACAGAAAATTGCGGCACCTCGGGACATCAGGCGCGTGATGTGTTTGGCGTTCAACATCTCGGACTCATGAACCTTGACGAAGTGGCTGAAATACAGCTTGCTTTCTCCTAAGACCTCTTCCATCGCTGATCGCCTATCTCCGATGGCACCTGTCCAGGCAGACTCGACGAAAAGGCTCGAGAGGAAAGCTTTGACACTACACCAGCGGAACCCACTTCGAGGAATACCAAACTCGGTAGGGGGGCCAACCGCAATATCACGGGCGATTGTGAGCAAAAGCATGACAAGAAGCTCTCCACGGTCCCCTCGGTCCACCAAGAATCCATTCAACATGTCCTTGAGCGAACTAGCTGGTTTGAATCGTCTAGTGGACATCACCAAGTAGGCAGCTTCGGATAAGATAGGTTCCGACGGAGTCGAAGTAATCATCGTCCCCAGGTTCTCAGCGACGCGGAGAAGCATGCGCATGTGAAACTGCACTTGCACAGTCTGAGGATTTCCAGGGTTCGAGCTGTATGACGATGAAAGAAACTTGATTGGCAGCCGCTGGGCGAGGCAGCCGAGCTGTTGAGGCAACCCCAATGACTTTTTACCATACCAAGGGATCCCACCCAGCAACTTGAACGCTGCAAAGTCGATGATCAAGGCTCGTACGGTTGGGTCTCCTTTACCATAACGAGTCGCCCACCTAGTACCCAAGTTAGTTGGAATGAAAAGTCAATACGGCGTGTAGACGCACAGTGGCCTGCCAAACTTTACCAACTGAGCAGTGCTCGAAACGTGTGTGAGCATGTCGTCAGTCTCCATGGCATCCTGACCGCCCACTACATTCTTGGCAAAATGGTCAAAGCCAAGCTCCGAGAACAGTGGAATCACCCGCCCTCTCTTGCACACATGTCCATCGGTAGAGAGAAAGAGTGAAAACACGGGCTGTCCCATCAGCGCGCGCAACGCGCAGGAAAATTCGCGGTAATTGTTTTCCAAAACATGCACCTCGTCGAAGGAGAGGATTACAAACGACGGCGGATGCTGGAATGCTTTGAGGGCCATCATAAGCGCCTCGCACGTCGTGTTCAACAGGGAAGAAGGTCCATCGATATTTTCACGCTTGTATGTGCCCAAGATCTATCATCCCCAAGTTAATTCTGGATAGTCGGACAGTCAATGCTTGTGATACGCACCTCATACGCCATCCGAACAACCCTACCATAAAACTGTACACGAAACTCGCCATGAGAAATCATGGTCATATTATGGTTCATGTAGTTCCTGAACTGTCCCGCGAAGGGCATCGACTTGTTCAACGGTGCAAGCCCTTTGCAGGGGGCTTCTGTGCTCTTCGCCACTTCGGCCACTACGACAAACAATGCATGCAAGAATGCTAGCACACGTTGGAACACCCCCGGAGTAGTGTCTGCGAGATAATGTCGGACCCCTTGATCAGCGGGGGGATATCCTGCGGAAAAGGGCGGTCACAGTTTGGCTGAAATTTGGATCACAAGAATACAGAATCGTACCAGTTGAACCCTGCGGCCGAAGGACCATAGGAATGACGAGCTCGCCTTTCGCTATTTCGTCGACGGCACGTGATTTCCCCACTCCAGATGACTGAATTATCGCCGCCATGCCACTGGTAGAAGAGGGGCTATCATCGCGCTCAGGGTCGGGAAAGGAGTCTTTGATACGGCTGAGCAGGACGGCGGCAGCGTCTCCAACATATTGCACCTTCCAAGCCCCTTCCGTGGCTGAGAGGAAGGGAAAACAAAAGTGAGTGTCAATTTCTGACTCGGATTAGCCCACAAACCAAGTCCTTCTTCTGATTCTTTTGAACGATAAGCAATGATTGGATGATGAGAGAGGATATGGGCGCACCTTCCGCCATGATTGGGATGTGGCCAAGATGTGGCAGTGGACCAACTAGTAGCCCCTAGCCTGAGTTTGAAACGCTGGCGGGACTGGCAGACAGCACGTGACGCCATTTCATTGTCTGACGTCATACACTCGTAGAATAGCATATTTCACACGATGAGTAAGTTAACCGCAGTTCTATATTGTGCAGCATCGTCGGCCCGTCGGTTTGCTATCACGTGGTGCACTGGCAATGAATGTAGACCAAATTGGGTTGGAAAGATTGGTAACATACCCATGATATGACGCTGACCGAAAGGGGGTGAAAGGAGTTCCCCCGGGCACAAACACACCACTTGAATCAAACCGACCAACCACTGACATGCACCCGTTTCTACGCCCGTCTACAATCGCCCCCGCGTCCGTCTTGCTCTTGCTCACCGTCCTCTTCACCGTGGCCCCACGCAGCGTGGATGCCCAGCCCCCGACTCCGAACCAATCCGCCGACGACGACTTTGACCTCTCTGGCTACAAATATTTCGGAATTGCGATCGGTTTGTTCTCCGCCCAACGCACGCTTTGGCAGTTGCTCATGAACCTTACAGCCGCTTTAGTGGGTTTCGGTTTGTTGTGTTGCTGCTGCAACTTGCTCTCCAGCACTGCGGCAGCCCGAAAAACCCCTGTCCGGGATCTCGAAAGACAGTCTGCCGCGCCTTCAAGCCCAACACAAGGGCAAGGCGCTGCACCGGCCTTCCCTCCGAAAGCACATACCAAGGAAGACGCACTGAGTGTCTGCGCCACGAATGACGAGGAACCCGGTCCACCGCCGTACTATCCGGTGAGTCGTCTTTAACTTTTGGGAAAGGGAACGAGGAAGTTCACGACAAGTCTTATCGCACTTCACAACAATCCTTGGCGTTGGAAGCCTCCTCCATTTCCGCCCCCAATGCCTGCATCTCAGAAGGCAGTCACGGTGCCAAACCAAGGCGCACCAATGACGAACCCGAATTGAAGCGTTGGTTGGATGGGGAATATAGAGTAACTGAATGTAGACTCATGATAGCGATCAGGGGGTGTGTCCACAGTGCAATGAAAGTAACGGGTGTGTCCGACAAGGTTCCAGATACGGGTGTGGAAACCGAAGTACGTCAACAGGCTGACGAAGTGGTATGTGTCACTTTGGCTACCACACCATGAAACTTGAAAGGTCAGTACAGTAAGAACACGTTTTATTTTGCTTGTGCACAATACCGCTCTCCTGCTAAGACGCAGATCAGCAACGGGAGAGATGGGTTCAGTCTTACCTCGAGTCGGTGTAGTTAGAACAGGCTGCATTTACGGCCGCTGTCCTAGATTAGACTTAGAGCGCAGTCAACTTCAAGGAGAACCACATGCAGATCGGAGTAGGACAAACGGGTGCAAAACGAAAGCGGAGCAGCGAACACGCGACCTGAGTTTGAAAACTCCACGCATCACCAAAACCTACGTCCGTCTCACGAACGAAGATTCGAGCTTACCTGAGGCCTTGGCGGCGGCGGCCCCCCCTTATCCATTTGTCAGCTCGTCCGGTCCGACCTTGACGAAGAGGCGTTACCCACTCGCGGATGCCAAAGTGCAAGGTGCCGACGGTACTCCCCTCCAGATGGAGGTAGCTACAGGCTCAAAAGTAGATGATGGCACGGGATTTACCTCGGAGCCTTACTTTGTCGTCTGGAAACACGATCTCGCTGTCATTCGTCCGTGCGAAATCGTCTCTTGGGCGGGTAGCTTCAATTCTGCAGAGGAGGCGCAGAATCGGATTGCCACTATCTTAGGTGGTCCGCGTCTGCTTTCGGAGGAGCTGCAGGTGCAGTTGTATGTCTTTCGCGAGACCGACTCCGAGAGCACGGACGTCGTCCACTTGATGGTGCTTGCGGCGCATTGTGTGACAGACGGAGTAGCGAACAATGCATTCCCTCGTTGTTCGTTCAAGTTGGACACGCTTGCAAGGGGTGGAGAACCCGAGCTTGCTCAACTTCCACTGGAGGAGAGACTGGCGATGGCGATCCCCTCGATGGACCTGCATTTGCGCTCGCTCAATCCGGCAAGAGGATGGTGGCCCAGGGCGGTCGGGATTGTGATATTCCGGTTGATGATGGCGAAGAAACAGGTGGGTGCCAGTGTTATCTCTTGCGGATCTTCCTACCGCCGTAAACAAACAACCACCGTAGGGAGGCCATACACTTCCGTGGTCGCCTCACGCGTTCGACACCATATGATGCCGCACGATCCGGTATGGCCTCTACCTCGCTCACGCACGCGCAAACCTCTGTTGTGATTGCTAATTGTCATCTCCACGATCTAACTGTTGGAAACGCCTGCCTCGCGCTCGCACAAGTGGCGATGACTCGGGTGCTCTATCGACGTTACTTATGCGGCGAGATCTCGGAGGAAGAATGGGGGTGTCGAAAGTGACAGCCGTATATTGGCGGGGGCCCCTTGAACCTGCGCTCGTATCTCGACAAGGCGCGGTTCGAGAAGGATGGCAGAGGCGATTTTATGTTGTCCATTGGTTTCTTCTTCCACTAGTTCCCGTTCATGACTCTGGGTGCAACAGAAGAATGACACCAGCGCGTTCTGATGGATGGTGCACCGCCTCTCTCCGACCTCCTCACGTTTGGTCAGTTCTTGTACCGTGTTGGGTTGGTCAAGGAGCGGGCAACGTTTTTCGGTCATCCCTTGTTTTTCGAGATCATACATGCCACGGTTCTGGGAGGCATTGAACGTATTCGGCTTGGTGCTCTTCGGGATGCAGCACGTTGAGACTGTCGAAGGACGTCGTCCAGAGCCTCCCCCAACACCCCGACCCCGAGGCGCTCGTCCCAGAGGGCCATATATGGGTCGCCATGATGACTTGGCCAAGGACAAGGTTCTGGCAGTGACGGACATCCCCACGGTCTTCGCTCATGCAGGGTCTAGCATTGGTAACGTGCGCTCGTATCCCTCTTCCAGTCAACCATTCTCATAAGCTTCATCTCTGGTCCCTCACTAGGTGGATTCGATATTCCCGTTTGAATAACCCTTACCGCCTATTCGCACGCTCCCACCCTACTCTTCTCGACATCCAATTAATCGAAGCAAGCTATGTTATACCTCCCCCAAATACCATCGTCCGCCTCCGGGGCTGACACGACCCTAAAAATTGTGGTGGTGAACTCCAGCAGAGCTTTACCTCAGCGCCGCTGTACGGTTGGGCATGGCCATTTTTTATGATGGGAACGTGTTCGAGGAAGGGGTCGTAAGGGAGTGGTTGGACGAAGTGAGGGAGGCGGTGTTGTGGTACTCCTTGGTCAGACGTATCAGCCAAGGAGTCGAGCTCAGCCCGAGAGGCGCGGTGGTGATGGACAGACACCACATTAGACGTGGTGAGAACGTACAAACCAAACTGCGAAATAAGCGCGATGGTCCGTAAACTCTCCGCAACTAACTTTTGACCGTGAACTTCAAGCTTCCAAGGACGGGCAACGCGGACTCCGCTAGCGGCGAGTCTTGCCAGTGCCCCACTGGCATCGAGTGTCATCGACGTCCACCACTCGTCCCACCATCCTCGAAACGAACATCTCGAAAAATCCACGATTGAACTGCTCGCCCGATATGTGCGTAGAGCCTCTCCTCGCTGACCGAGTCGTTATACCCCAGCGCTCGAAATCGTCCAAATTCGCATGTCAGGACCCAATTCGCTCTAGTAAAATACCCAGTACCAACTAAAGCCCATCCGGAACGAATTCGCTTTTCGCCGCAACAAGAGATGGCAAAGAATGACGGACACCACGTAAATGGGAAGGCTAGCAAAGTTTCCATGACTGACACACACGTAGATGGTGGTTATGACTTGACGGCGACAAAAACCAAGGGAACGATACAACTACGAGATAACCCTCCGATCAGGGGCCCGATAGCAAAACTTACAGCATTCAGGTAGGAATAAGATCGATGTTTGCCAGCTACCATTATCGTCGAGCGATCTCGAGTCGGAGAGGATGGTTCTGACTGTCTGCCGAGTCTCGCACCAAGAATAAGTGATTTGGAATACGGTCGAAAGGGCCTGCAGCGCCAATTCCTGCAATGCCTCGGCCGACATCATAGCCATATTGACGGCGCCTGTGCTGATTCCACTACCAATGGGGAAAAAGTCTCAAAGATAGCTGTAACTTGAATCCAGAGTGGCGCCCAAATACAAGGCAAAGATGGGGGGAGGGGAGGAACACAGTAGAAGAAAGTAAATAGACCGTGCCGATCTACTAACTAAAGCTCAACATGAGCAACGAGTCAAGGAAAAATGTAGACCTTTGCAAGCCAAATGTATTCAAAAAAATACAGACCGAAACCAAAGTCAAACGTGGAAAGCTGACCCCGAGGGTAAGAACTTTGCCGCGATGCGAGGTTGTGCAGTTCGCCACGACTGGAGGAAATCATAGAGCGCTATCAATCATCATAGCACGTTCGACAGAGACCCTACTTGTGTAATATCCAGAGTCTCGAGGAAGACGGGCAGTCACAAGGCCGCCAACAAATTTTCTCACTCTGCACACGAATGTCGACCTCTCTGGGTCCGCCTTCCCGTCCATAGTCTCTTTTTCTTCGGCCGTGGGTTCGCATGGGGGTTCTGGAAACGATTCGTCCACATTAGCGTCGGGAGAGATAATGAAATGTCTCACTTACTCGACATTGAGCGCTTGCCTCCCTTTTGGCTCTTCTCCTCCTAATGCAACGAGGGATGAAGAACCACATGCTATGTCGACAAGGGAAGTGAGGAATGGCGAATTGGCTCTTTTATTTACTCTATTATGAGAGGGGCTAGCGTGATTCATTCAGCGCTTCGGGACCCCTCTTCTCGAGGAGCTATGATCGGGGTGGTGCTCGGCCACTGTTCAAGACTAAATTGATTCGGAGTCCTCCTAATAACACGAGCGAACTGAAGAACCACGCGTTATTTCGATAAGCGATGGTGAATTGAATGGCGAACTGGAGTACCATTGTTTTTATGTAATTTGCAGTGTTATAGGATGGGCTAGATTCTAGAATCATCGCATTCTATGATCGGAGGGCCTGTTGAATGGGGGCTCCGCCACCCGCCGTTCTGAAAGATCGCTTTAATGTACTCATTGAGCAAGACCTCCTGATCGCGTACCTTTCTGGATTACGAGGGGAGCGAGGATTGGTATCATCGCATTCATTCAGTTCTCCAAGACCCTTGTTCTTTTGAGGGGGAGCAGGTTAAACTGAGGGAATCAGCGCCGCATCCACTGGTCATCACTTGGCAGCTTCACTCGAACGCGAAACTGAAACCCATTCCGAGTCGGACTACGATAGAACAGTGACAATCGCTGCAGCAGCTAAACAAGAGATGCTGAAAACCGAATCAGCGAAAACGAACTAGTGATATGATCATGCAGGCGCTCTGGGCAGCTCCAACGCCTCCGGTCCAAAACTCAACGGCAACAAACTTCCGACGGTCTCCACCCTCACCCCGCCCTGCGTACCCTCCGAGTCCTCTCCCTCGCCTCCTTCTTGTGGCTTTTGTGGGTAGTCGGCGGGGACGAGGAGGATGGGCGTGTCGAGAGGACAGAATTCACGGAGGACTTGACGGCAGATTCCACAGGGCGAGAGGGCGGTGGGGACATCGCTAAAGAGGGGGGGGTGGATCGTGGGCAGAGCAGGTGAGGCATGGTAGGATGTGAGAAAGACGGGTCGGGCGTTGATGTTGAAGTACTAGCACGCACGTGGTGATAGCCATGGCGACAAAGTCCTTCTTGCCCTCGCTCTGAGCGACGAGTCAGAGCGTCGGATGACGTTGGGGGAGAACAGAGGTTTCAAACGAGACTTACGACCGCTTTCACGATCGCGGTGCGTTCGGCACATATCGCCCCGCCTAACGACTCGGGAGTGGCGGTTTAGAAAGTGAGGGTGTGGCGATTCAAAGTCGATTGCGATGAGGACCAGGATTTTTCCAAGACCTGACTGGTGGCGTACCATAGGACGCGTTCTCGACGTTGCAGCCCTTGATCATGGATCCATCGGTACACAACAAGGCCGCACCAACGCGAAAGTTGGAGTATGGTGCATAGGCGTATGATTTAGCTACGCGGAAGAGGTTACAGCAGAGGTACACCGTGTATGAAGAAAAGAACCTTTGATGGCGTTTTGGATGAGTTCCTCGCGGGATTCAGAATCAATAGGGAGTGGCATGACAATGTTTGGAATGGTACGGAACGAAAAGGGGCGATAGGAGATGATCAATACGACAACCAATAATGTGCCTGACCACGTCCAAATGCAAAAGGGTATCCAACGGCCGTGTACTATCCTGGCCCCTACCTACGACCTTACATCCAGACCCGACCCGTCCCACCACAAGTATCACACGTCGCCTCGTCGATTAAAAATACCGTCCGGATACCATCACCACCGCACCGCATACACAACCGACCACCTAATCTCGGATCCCCAGGGCTGACAGGAATGGCATGTGGCACCGGCGGTGCGTCGCGTGGACACAAGGGATTTAGGACATAGTACGACGGTCCCGAGTCTGGTAAATGTGGCTGGGATATAGATCTGTTGTGTTGGGGGTGTTGGGGCGGCGGCAGGTGTGCGCCGTAAGGAGGCTGTGATGCAGAGGCGGGCACCCAGGATGACCCTGGACTCGGCCGGGCAAGATGGGGTGGCACGAATTTCGGTAGGGGACGTTGCATTCTGCGATCGTTCCCGGAGGAAGACCACGGCGTGTATGAGAGTGCGCCTGTGTATGACTTTCCGTATTTCTCCCAACATTTGCGACATGGATGAGAGGGATCATAGTTTTTGTAGCCCGTATTCTTGCCTGCCCGCGTGTGAATTAGTGCACCGTTGTAAGAAAATGGATAAACCGACATTTGACACACAGGTGATCCTTGGGATATACTAGCAGCTTGCCATCTCGTAACAATGGATGTCCAGGTACAGGTGTCCGCGTCGGGGACCCATCATCCAGGACCGTAGATGGCGGAGAGCGGGGCGGTGTTGACGCTGCGCGAGGGGGAAGGGGCGGGTGCGCAGGCGGAGGACCCGGAGGCGGTGCATACAGGGAGTTCGAACTAGCGTATGGAGCGGCATACGCTCCCGCGTTGGCAGTCCGAGACGCCATCAGCCGTTCGTCATGCGCACCCGAAACGACATCAGCAATGTCCCGGACGGTATCAAAAAGTGCACCGAGCAAACCCCCGCTTGGTTGCTGCCGCTGATGATACTGCCGTCGGGTCTGCCAAGGGGCTGGCTGCAGGTAAAGGCCAGAGCTCGAGCCCGGACCGGTGGGGGAAGGTTGAATATATGGCGACTGCCAGTTCGAATGCGGGCGCTGTTCTGAATAGGGATGGAGCGAGGACGATGGCAGCGGAGGTGGCTGTTGAAAGGGCCTCCGGGGGCCCAGGCCAACCGTTTCCTCACCGGGGTTTGCAGCAGGTGTGTAAGGGGGAGGCGGACCGTCGTCGATGTTGTCCGTTTCTGGGGAGATGGAGATGTCTGGAGGGACGCGATGGCTAGAGGAAGTCGGGATTTCCGACTGGGCGGATGGACCACGAGCCTGGGTGGAAGATCGGGGAGGGGATACCATGGCCTGTTCTGTGCTCTGAGGGATGCCTGGTCGACTTGAGATATTCGATCGGACTTGACTGTGCCGCAGCCTCACAGTAATGTTCGGGGTTTGAATATACTCAGGGACCTGCGACTCGTCCTACAACGATCAGATCGTTCCTGGTCGAGGCAAGCATCCATCTGAAACCATACATAACGAGCGTCGAGCTAGACAGCAAAATCTATGTCAATCTAAACCCGTCGTGAAGACCAAACCCGTCTCACACGGCAGGGTCCCCCTCATCTGCGACTATGGGCACCGCCTCGATGTGCACCCGCACCCTCTCTTTACCCGCCATGGTTTCCTGCCATTGCCTCCACAGCTCGAGCTCCCCCATACACCACGTCTCCCACTCCTCACACGCATTCTCGACACACTCCAACCTGAGGTTCTCTAGATTCGGCAGCACGACCGGCCAACCAAACTCCTTGGGGAGACAGACCAACCCTTGCAGCGCGAGCGTCACCGTGCGCAACCCAAGCGGACCAGAACATGCTCTTCCTCGTATCGCAACATGTCTTACCGACGGCAGCAGATAGAACAACAAAAACGCCGCGCGTGCGTTCGAAAATACTTGCCCACTGACCCGAAGATCGCTTATATGCGTGAGCGGCGCGACGCCGTTCTCTTCCAGACTCTCCAAGGTCGCATGCTCGAGCGCAACGACGTGCTCGTGAAGCTCCAGCGTGATCAGGTTGGGCAAGGACGACACGATGTGGTGGAAACACGGCACTGGGACGACGAGCGAACCGTGATTGAGCGCAGGTGCAGCCCACACGAGCGTCGTCAGGTTCAGTCCGATGCCCCAAGTGAGTCTGTACGCGTCGTATGCGATCGCAACGTTGCTTAGCTCAAGTCGCTCCAGTGCTGGGGCGTTCCTTCCATCAAAGAAAGAGGCTCTGGACCAGGTGGCGCACGCATTTCCCTTTATTGTGACATGGCGTAGCGCAGGAAACTTGGAACCGCGTCCCGTCCACGTTTGGAGGATGTAATTCAGGAACGTGCTGCGTTCCGTGGCGTTGATAGTAATCGATTCGATCCTGTGACTCGCTGGAACGAGGGTGGTACCTTGCTCATCCAGCGGCGACAGGATGGATCGAAGTTGCGTGGTGAGTGCGACGACGGAAAATGGTCCTGAGCCGGAATTGGCGTTTCGAAGTGGCCACTGGTGTACCGTGAGGTGGATGGGGAGGGGTGACGAGAGGCGCAGCTGTTCTTTCAATGCGTGAATTGATTGAACAGGAGTGAGGTGGACGTGTCTCCAGAGTCTAGGACAGGCGAACACAATGGCTCGCCATGCCGTCGAAACGCTCGCAAAAATTCTTGGGGAGCTTAGCCACCAACCGGCGCGTGTGCGTCGGTACTGGCATGACGACAACTCAGATGCGATCACTTCGTCAAAGACCATAACGAGGAGCTCCTCTAAAAGGGTCGAAATGGGGCTAGATAGGCCCTTCAACACGACGGTGGATGCTTGACTCGTCGGGTCATCATCGACAATTGGGGCGTGCTCGCCAAAGAACTGCGATTCGGGGTGTCTGCGGGAGAGTCCGTGGTCTCGTAAAGCTCTGGTCAAGTCAAAAAAAAACTTACTGGAGTGAGACTGGAACTAGCTCCGAGCTGTCCTTCTCTGCTTTCTCACAGCCAATCACCTCGGCGTGCGTAGCAGAAGGCACCGTGAACATGGAATGAGCGTTTCTGCTTGAGCTTTTGATTCTTTGGCGAGAAAGTTGTCGTCGAACCACGAAGAGAGTGGAAGCCCAGTAGAACGGAGAGCTACTCGAGGCAAGGATTCGGGTTTACACGGAGTCTGGTATCATGTATTACGACATGACTAGCGGGATGGGCAACA
>JBBPRR010001007.1:0-13891 GCA_038093115.1 Hortiboletus flavorubellus | reverse complement strand
GCTGACTCAAGGATGTCCTACAGAGTCCTACACCCGCTCGCCCACCTGCGTCAAGACGTGTTGACCAGCCACCATTTCCGTTGTGCGTCATGCGCACCAGTGCTCACCCATCCACCTTCGCGCCGTGCACTTGCCCACCCGTCCTCCCACTCCCATCGTCGGTCGAGTGCATGCGTACCATACGGTATGGATAATGGGTACAACCATGCCAGAACGAATGTGCCCATCCCACCACCCACGCGCCAAAACGCGCCGCGAGCGCAGCCTTAGCGCCTCGTCACTGGCACCCGCACGTGCTAGCAGTACCACCCCACCCTCTCGCCACTACTGACACCCATGTGACTCGGAGCGCACACACGCACACAGACCCGTCCCATCCCACCACCTGTGCATCAGAGCGTGCCCCAAGTGCACCCCTGCTGGGTGGCCGAGTCAATGTCACCCACACGAGTGCGCGAATGCATACAGACCCGTCTCTTCCACCACCTGCGCGTCAAAGCGCGCCCTGAGCGCACCCCCCGCGCCAGCACCTTGTCGGCATGAAGATTTCACGATCATCACACAGTCTGACCAGGCGGAGCCTCAAGTTAGGGTTTGTACCAACTTACGGAGCTAATAGATTGTGTAAGCGCGAGGATCGCTTTGATCCACACCTTCAAAACCCCTGGTACTAAGCGCATAATCCATGACTTCTCCTGCTGTTGTGGTATAGTTTTTTTGATGTATAGACGGAGTGGCGGAGCGCGGCCACTTGGTGTCGCTGGCATGTCGAACAGACAATATCATATCATTACAGCTATCATCATGGATGTACTTGGTTGTGGCGAGTATCGACAGCTGTCGTTCGGGACTAGTTTTGGATTCATCTTAGCGGAGAACAAGGGGTTGAATCTCGGCTCACAAATGCTGTGGATAGATTGTGGTCCATCGATTTCTGGTGCTCCGTTGGCGATATCAAGGCGGCGCTTCAAGCGATTTGGTGGAAATAACTGTTGACCATGCCCCTCGAGACTGTCCCTGATCCCTTCGACGATGCCACCAACAATGAACTTGACAGGGCAGTAGAGAAAGCTGTCAACGATGATTTGGCTGACGTGTCCGATCTATGTGCCAACTGGCAATATGTCAACGTCCTTAATGCCATCATCGAGAACGGTAAAGATATGGACGGAAAATACCTTAGTATGACAGGAACAAGAAATCTGATCAAGACCCATGAAGAGTTACGGGCCATGCTCGCTTCTGCCTGGAAGCGCAGATCATTCCGCGAGATTCGAAACCTCGGTGCGTGTCTACGATTCGTACCTATTATCTACTCGCTAACGGGTTGTGGTTCAATTTCAATCTACCAGCCATTCTCAGAGCACCGCAGTCAGAGCCAAATCCATCAACACTCGCATCCACAACGTCGACGGACACCCTTGAGGGTTAGTGCCCCCCGTTTACACCCAACCACGGACTGACCTAGGCTGCTAGATTTACATCATAATTTGTCGGGGTCCTTCGGGGCAAAGTACCGAGGCGCAGCGGTTGACGGCTTCTACGAGTATTTGACACGCAACGAAAAGCTATTCAAGACCGTGAGAAATCCAAAGTACTACGCCAGGTTCTGCTCCATCGTACAGAGCTCGGGCACCGGGAAATCAAGGACATTGACCGAGGTAAACGAGTCTCATTTTTTGAGTGCATCTCGGTGGCCGAATTAACCACGATTTCAGTTGAGCAAGAAAGATGTCGTGGTGATTTACATGAACCTGAGCGGGGAGGATGACAGATTAGGCTTCCCTGCGCGTGATCCGATCCCATCGCAAATTTTAACCCAATTTCCTCCTAGTGAGGGAGCATACCGGACCGTCTGCTACGCATTCTTCATCGCTCTTTTTGATACGCTCCAGGAATATCTTTCCACAGGTCATCGGAATGACAAGGCGAGCACCATGCGTTGGGTCCGCCAGATGTGCGATATGAGCGACCCTCCCGGGTCTACTGCCAGGGTTGATTTCTTCCGCGAAGTCTCTAAGAGATACTCAAAGGTCTCGACATTTTGTTTTTCAGCATAGCCCTGACTTGACAATGTTCTGTAGGTTCACACGAATCTCATCCATGTCTTCAAGCGACGTCCTAGTGCAGCACCATCTATGCCGGACCGTGATGTAATGGAGGATGAGGCCGCATGCACTGGCGTCGATACAGCCGCTGATAAGCTTAGCGAGCTCGTGCTTTCTGGTAAATATTCTAGCTCACATCACAAACTTCAGCTGAGTCGTGTGGCACGAAGCAGAATCAAGTGCCTCCTCCAATTCCGATTTCGCTGCGCGTCTAATTACTGCCTATGAGAAAATGGCATCATCCATGGAGAAGATCTTTGGTGACGATTCGGATCGACCAAAGTTGGTGATCGCGGTGGATGAAGCACACCTGCTCACTCCAGTGCTTGCTCAAGGAACATATCGCCCGGTGGATATTTTTTGCAGAGTCGTGAACCAGTATTCGCGTTACCGGGATCATTCAGTTTGGGTTGTGTTCGCCTCGACGACTTCCAAAGTCGCATCAGCAATGTCCGTGGTGATTTCTCATTGATTTGATCTCTCCACTTTCTTGTCATTTAAATAGTTCCGACCGTGATGCCGTTAGTTGTCAGAAGCTTTTCCCGCCTTACACCCAGCTTGGTTGGGACCAGAGTGCATCGGGGCTTGGAGAGATCGACATCGAGGATGTCTCCCGAGTTCATCACATCGTAGGTTATGGAAGGCCTTTGTAAGTTCTCTAATCTCGACAGGAGCCGCAGACTGACCTGAGTATTATTCACAGGTGGGTATCTCTCAAGACCGCCCTTACATTGCCGGGAAGAGTGCTAGACACAGCCTCAGCGAAATTATGTGGGGGAGATGAATTTGATCCAAGCAAGACGGGCCACGTGATCGCGGTATTGGGACAACGATTTGGACTGAACGTCACGTTCGGACACCCGGATTCCGTCGAGCATCTCGAGAGCGGCGTGGCGAGCCACCTTCGCATATGTCTTGCGACGACCATGGACCGCAACTGGAGGTTCACAAGTTATCCATCCGAACCCCTTCTCTCGTGCGTGGCCGCACGCAGTCTGCATGCCGTGCCTAGAAAGCTCACGATTGCTTTGGGAACTTTACTGAACGCGGTCAACTCTGGCATGATTGACGTGGGTCAACGTGGCGAGCTCGCTAGCCGATTGCTGTGGTTGCTGGCCAAGGATTTGTTCGTCCGCGCGCAGGCGAAGGTGGTCAACAACATTCCATCGTCGTGGGACGAGCATCTGATCGACTGCCAAATGATTCCCGTCGTCGACTGGCTAGAATTCATATTCGGAACGCAGATGTGGAACGCGGACGACAATCAAGCATCCCTTGCACACGATATGTTCAAGGATGCGTATATAAATTTCTCGCACTGGGTATGCATGGAGGCGAATATTGCCGGATCAAATGAAGGAAATGAGTTGCGGTTGGTCTTTCTGAATATCTTTTTTGTAACACCGCTTGGAAACTAATGGACGATCGCCTGTCTTGTAGATTGGAGCAATGGACACTACGTCACTGGCAGAGAACCAGTGCGGTACAGTGTTGCCACCAACAGCCTGTGATCGACAAGGCGATACCCATCTATTTCAAGGGTGGGCCTGAAGGGGCGTCGGGGGAGTCGCGAATGTCGCAGATATTCATTTCAGACAAGGCGCGCAGATCGACAGATTCCAAAAAGGCATTGCACGGCATAACTCGAAGACACGAAAATCTGAGACGCAAAGACGGAACTTCCGACCCAGCTTCGGATCCCCTTCCTTACATCGCCATCTTGGCCGACCTCGGACAACCATCGTCGTTCTCCCTCACCTTCCCAGAGCGAAACACCGACGATCGTTGCTTGCGCATCTATGCTGCCGGTGTCGATACCGTCACGTATCCGTTCTTGGCCGAGTATCCTGCGATCATGGATGCTCTGCAAGACCTCGTGCACCTTCAGCAGATTCCTGAAACAGAAACACCTTGTATGGAATATTTGAGTGCACAGGTGAAGTTTGGGAGCACTGCGACACCGGAACATATGTTATGGGAGCACGGGAAGCAATCCCTGAATGTAGCAGGAAGAACTGCTCGACGGTCTTAGGTTGAACCTGTACTGCAATAATGTGGTTCACTAGCATTGCGATTGTATACAACTGTGTTTACCATATCTGAAGAAGAGCATCATGTACAATGTGAAAATGGAATTTTACGACAACTTGACATTTTGAGAGATGATTCCATGAAACGAGGTGTTGAGTATCGTCACATCGTCAGGGTGGAAGTTCATTGCATCCAGACTAGTACAGTCTTATCTAGGATTGATGACGTCGAGCCGCAGTTTTGGCATAGCTTCATCCGTTAGAGTTCTTGCAGCAAGGCAAGCTGGCAACGCATTATTTATCTATTTTTTTTTCCATGCCTGCAACGCACATGAGATGTGTCACGAAGAAGGAACACCGAACGGATTGCGTCGCATGGGTGGTATAAATACACTCGCAAGTCGGCTGCCCATACTAGAGTCAAGACGAGAACGCACCATTGCCAACGATCAGCGTCCGACGAATTTGTCATCCCATGTGCGCTTGGCTGGGCAGAAGACAATGGGCATCGCGTGTTTATGTCGGCCAAGACAGACGGCGCACGCTAGTAAAATAGTGAGCGTTTGGGGGTATGTCTCGAGAGACTGGTGGGGTGTAGAGTGGGAGGGGGGTTATAGAGGTCGGGTGGGTTGTGGTGTGGGCGTTAGTACCATGAGAGCGCCGCATGAGTACGCGTGCATGTATGCATGCCTGCGTCCCGATGGTATTCCGTATGGGAGTGTCCCACGTACGGCATCGAGATGGGAGGGAAAACGAGAAAAATGAGAAGACGAGAAAACAGGCAAGAGTGAAGGTGGGAGGGGGTTAGTATTGGAATCGCAAGAGGAAAGAAATACTGACGGAGCGGATCGCCTCTATCTTGGTCGCATACGCATTGTCCAATAATTCCTGATGGTACTCGTTGAGGCGTCCCGCGTGTAGTGGAAGCAGGCGGAAGGCGTCTCTGCCGCACGTCGGCGTTCCCGGTCCTTGATGGTTCTGGTGTTGTTGAAGTCCCAGAGGTTCCTGAGAAGTACTACTGCTCCCTCTTCAGTCCTACCGCCCAGTGTGAGGACTAGCCGAGCTTCTTCGAACTCTGGGAGCGCATAATCTGAGCAAACCTCTTGGTTGGGATCTGCCATGGTTCGAAAGAAAGGAAACAAGCAAGGATTATGCGTTGAGAAATGACGACGAAAGAAAGCAAAAAGTCGTGAGCGGAGACTCTGCTCGAGCTGACGGAGGTGGCAGGAAGCAAAGAAGAAAACGCCACCTCGCTTAGCTCTCGCGCAGACCTCATCTTGCGTCGCTTCGTGCCTCCGCTTACGTAGGATACCACCCAGGCAGTTCTAGATCTCGAGGACGCTCCACCAGACGCGGTCCCCGGGGGCGGGTTGGACACCCCATATGTCGCCGACGTAGCCTACGCGGCGATGACACAGTACACACGTGAGCAATTGTCAAATGCATGCGGATGTTGTGTAGGACGAACCGCAGAGGTACGTAGCCGCTCTTGAGCGCTTCACTGGCAGCGACGGCGCCGTTGCCACAAATGGCACCACGGGCAGTATTTTACATCCGGGCTTGGAGTAGCTGAGAAGTTCAGCATTGACAAGACGACTGTAACTTTCTTGGGGAGGGCAGTTGACAATGACGACATCACACTGAAAAACAATTTCCCCAAGAGCATTGACACGGCGAGTGCCAACGGCCCGCGCAGCAACCTGTGACAAATGAATGAGTTTGTCGCGACAAGGTAAAATGACATTTTACCCTCCGAGAGTCGTAGTAGAGAAGCCGCTTGAGGCCAAACGTTTGAGAAGATGGTAACTGATGCAACCAGCGACCAATGGTACCAACCACATTGTTCTCGACGTCGCGAGAAATACCAGAAACGTGCCAGTGACCGCGTTCGATCGTCTAGTTGAATGCGTCAACCGCAGATCGCAAAATGATCATATATCGATATTACCCCATCGGCCGGGACGATGTTTGGACGAAGAGAAGACCAGAAATCACGACGTGCTCAGTGACGGAGGTAACGTCAGATCCAGAGACCTTTGCGACCGAGAATCATAAATATGGCCTCTAGACAAGGCAGATGGGCCTCTTCGAGAACCTGAACGTTATTTTTCACTTCGATATTCAAGTTGATGGGATCAGAACCAACATCGACGGTGATACAGACGTTCAGATTCTGCGCATGAGAATGTTAGCCCGGAGTACGGTAATAGCGCGGCATCGAGTCCGCCTTTTCCATCCGACCACCAGTGAGGAAGTGAGGTAACCAGGATGGAAAGGGGTGGTAATAAACACTTTCAGCTTCTCGGATGTGCTTCTGTTGGGGCCATCCTTGTCGTCTCTGACCTAGAAGAGGATTAGAACGCCACAGAGACAAAACATATGGTGTGCTCGTGACCAAGGGACTGAATCGAGGGGCGGAGACCGAGCTTAACTTAAGGCACTACTGGGAGAATGAACGCGTCCAAGGAGGTCGGCAACTACCTTGGTTCTCGGTGGTTCCGAGAAGGCAGAAATTAATGGCGGCCGCCTTTCCACCACGGCACAGAATAGCGAGAATATTCATGGTTTCAGAGACGGAGCGAGAAGAGTCCAGTGACAGAGGAACGAACATTCAGACAATCTTCCGGATGTTCCCACGACCTTCTGTCATTGCTCAAGCCATAACACAAGTCGAAGGCAAGAGTTCACTGCAATTTCCCCACAGCGCAGCTGTGCCAATTGAGTCAGCAGGTCTCAAAAGAGGACGCAATGCAATGATAGCATTCCATGACAAGGACGAGTGTACACTACAGTGCAACTAAGCTATGAAACAATTTTGAAAAAAGGGACCATGTACATATGTGTGCAAATAGAGGGATTAGTAAGGTAGGAAGAATGAACGAAGTCCGAATCGAAATAAAATAAAGTAAGTCCCATAGTGCCATCATTTCGTCTTCGACGACTCCCCCGCCAGAGAACTCGTGGATTCGTCATCCAGAATGTTGTGCATCTTTCCCTCTTTCATCGCCTTCATCCGTTCTCGTATTACGGTTGCCATTTTGTAGGTCCTGTAGAGACCCTGGGTGTGGTCCGGCTTCCAGCCATCGGGTAGACGTTCTTGTCGTACCCACAGCCGCAGCACGTCCATGTCAAGACCTTCGATTGCCGCCTTTTCCCCACCCAGTATACCGATCGCAATGGCCATCTCCCCGCGCGCAATCTCCGCATGGACGCCATCCAATGGCCGGGACTCTGCTTCACGTTTTACACGGATGTTGGCGACGTCTTCGAGTGTCATACGACCGGGTCGATAACGTCCGCCACGCTGGAGTGCCTCCTTTGTAAGGGAGTCGTTCACTCGGGTCGGTGCGTACTCGTCTTCGTTGTGTGCATCGACATGGAAAAGGGAGGCGTCGTGCTCAATAAGGTTGTGTCGCGCGAGATCGGCGAGGGACATGGCACGGTATTGTGCGAGGATGAAGAGTCCGCCAAACGAGAGGAGGTAAGCGAGCACGTTCGATAGTTGGTATCCCTCCTTGAGTCCCTTGACGATATCAAATACGCCAATCTTCTTGCCATCGCGTGGCCTAGATGGCGCGAACGTAGTGAGTGGATGCGGAGACGCAACGACGTATCGGATGGTACTTACAGGAAGCCGTGGTTGGCCAGGGTGTTCAAAGCTGGACAAGGCGACCGAAGGTCACCGGGTTGTGGAGGACAGTAAGCATGTGTGTTGCCCGTTACAGGACAAACACCCTGAGAGTGTGTGTGGTGGTCATGAGCATCAACTGGAGATGCCAACACGGGAGAGACTGGGCAAGACATGACGCTCTAGCCTGAATGTAGATGGAAGAGAGATGAGGAAGATGTTTGGTATATGAGCTAGGGAAGGGATCGAGTCCGCCCTAGGTGGCTTATATATATACCAAGGAGGGATTCAATCCGGGTAAATGTCCCCATCAGGAACGGACCTCATCCATCGATGAGTTTACTTGCCGAATCAAAGACAGTGGTAAATACGCACAGGAAAATATGATAAGATGTAGCTTTGTTGATATGGAGACCCCTCCAAGCTGTGGTCAAAGACATTATCGCTCGACTGCAGAGAGATCAGCTGGCGTAGCGGTGCACAGCAAGTGAACAGCAAGTGATGGGGAGATCCTGACGACCGCGACAAACTTCCCACTGAGTGGCTGTGGTGACTCGCAACTTTCACACAGCCCCGCTGAGCACAAATTGTCCATTTCAGATCTCGCGTACAAAAATCCTTCCCTGGCTAATCATCGCAACTTCAACGGCGCCGACTGTTTCGCCGACTTCATCTCAGCCGTTCTTCTTGGCTCATCAGTTCTAAGCCACCCGTACAGCCACAATGATTTGTGGCTTAGCGATTCAGCCCTCCTTTGGGAATCTCTGACCAAGCAGGCGGCATTAATGGCTCGGGCTTTCTTGTTTCACCTGCCATTCACAAAACATACGCTCTGTTATCGCAATACGGGCCCACAGTGTGGCATATGTGCTTCTTGGACGCTGTACATACCTGGAGTCCGCGAGTCGGGAATGAAAATCTTATGTCAAGCGAGCTGACAGTGAGCGCTGATGGCACTCCCGTGGCCATGTCAGTGATTGTGAGCGGCGGGCGCCCAATGCTCGGTAAGCCTGGACTTGTCATCTCTCAGATCACCGCTTGTCACTGCATTCCCACCCTACCATCCATCGAATTCAAAAAATCGACCTCACCTACGATGATTTCTGAAAAGACAGACAACTGAGCGTAGCGTGACTCGGGGCCAAGCACACGCCGACGGTTAGTGGCGGCACGTCGAACTGGCAAGCTCATACAGCACTTTCTGGAAGAACCCCGCCAGCCAGGCCCGCCGCGCACCGCTCTGCCATCTTCTCGCTTATGGTATGTTAGTAAGGTGGCAGCACTGACGTTCAGAATCACAAGCTCAATGGTCCGTCCCAGTCTGTCGTATTTTGTGCTTGTCCTTATGCGTCCTGTTGAACTTGACGTAGCCTACAGCATGGCCCGAGAAACCGGGGAAAGCTAGTTCTCCAACGCGATTATTTCGCACCTGCTTTCGTTCTACTCTCGCGGAGACCGCCGGCCGCCGTACGGATAATATGCATGACACCATGGTTTAACGTGGACGGTGTACCTCGGCCTGTTGGGTGGGCAAAATGAACAACCATACTAGGATTGGTCCATTCTGAACAAACTTTTAGTTCATGCGATCTCCGTGACTTAACTTTCTGGCGGGCCCACATCTCGACTCATGGAACCTCGAAGCGGTATAAACACCATACAGACGTGTACACTGGCACATCCAAGCGCGTCCGAAGTGCTTTATCTTTCCGTCATGCTGTGATCAGGCGCTCACAATAATTCCCCGTATATGCTTCCGTGGCGATCCGAGTGACGTCGAGATCTCCTCTTATTATCACATTTTCTACATTTGAGGAATGGGATACTTTATACTTCTTTCATCTTGCACCGCACATGCCAGCGGATTGCTGTGAGGCATCTAGTATTACGCTAATTTGCGCAGCATACAGTGGGGGAGGGTATCGTAATTCAGGCTACAGGCACCAACTGTTCGGACATCTATGTGTTAGTCTGTGGGGAATGTCACCGAGTTCTAGCCGGCGTCATGGCAGGCTCTGGGACTTGAATCGCTTGTGGACTGCGCAGTGCAGGCCCACACTAAGCTTATGATGGCCATGGGACCCGTACAGCCCTGTAATGCGGCCACTGATCGGGCGGTGAGGCTCCTGATCAAAATGGTCTGTATTGATGAGTGTGCAAACACGTCCGACGGTCGGGTCCGCTACATTCCATGTTTCTGTGTGTGCTTCGTACGGTCTAGACTGTATCCAGTTAGGTTCCCTGGACTTTCTAGGCCTCGAAGGGCCGGTGGGTAGCCGGTGCGCGTCACGAATCACGATGGTGTCGATGGCAGCGGGATCATCTTTCGCCCGCTTGCTGTCGAGCAGGGGCTCAACGGCTCAATAGCCCGCCGCTTGCGTGAGATGCTCGGAGTGCCGTTTCGACAGGGCTTCTGTGGACGCGTGTATCGTCCCGGATATCGCCGAGAATTCCCAGGGCCGGCGTCCTACCAAGTTCCCTGGCACCATCGATCTCGGCGACAGAGACACTGCGAGCATCGTTTACGAAGACTTGGCGTCCCAAGTCCAAGCCGCAAATGTGACGGGTCCGGGAGGTCTTCCAATCAAGCCTGCAGGCAGCGTCGTCCCTCGAGAACCGAGTCAAGATCCGCGGGTGAACTCGGACGCAGTCAATCGCGATGGAACGGCCCAGGATCGGCCTGCGAGAGCTTGTGTGATCGCACAATGGCCGACCGGCCGCGCAATAACGCCACTCGCTACTCGACGACGAGTCTGAGATCCCCTATCACTCGTACCTGCGGATACAACATATGGAAAGCGTGCCTCCCGAAGCACCGAGGCTGAGCAGGCGCGTGGGAGCAAGGAACGACTGACTGACTTTGAACCTTGCAAGTTGCGCAACGTTGCGGTCTGTTCAGGGGAGACAAGGAACCGAGCACTACGGTCGGTGTTGGTTCCGCCCGCCACTGTCACGAGCAACGCCACTATTCCAGTGGCTCCCATGGAACTCCGGAGATCGTGAGACGTGTGGGTTGGATGCGTGTCCTGCGTGGCGGATCTGAGGTGTGGGTGTTTTTCTTCGAGGTTGGATTCTCGTGGAGTCTGGCACGTGACACTGACATTATTTGGCACAGAACAAGCTTTTACTTTGAGCCTCGCCGACATTCATGACACTGTCCTGAGTTCCTCAACGTCTCAAGCTCTCATTGTCGAGCTCCTTCGTATTACACCCCCATGGTGTGTATCCCAGGAAGAGCTCCCATTGTGTCCACCAGTGCCCTTCTTACGACACCACAGCTCGAAAACGATGACAAACGAGTTCGAGCTTCCCTTTCGTGAACAAGTACCACTTCGTTATCACTTCCGTCAAGGACGGTACCCCAGCCAACCGGCATATACGAGTCGCTTCATACTTCAAGGGTTTCGACGGCTATCAATATAAATCCCGGCGTCCTTCGACCGGAAATATGGAAGGTGTACGATGTGCAGGGAAGCAGTGCATAGTGACGATGAGTGAAGACCCTGACGCGGGTATCGGTGGCCGGCAAGTACTCACCGAAGATCATTCCAAAGAACATCCTACCGGGACCGTTTTTATCAGATGCGTCCAGGCCTGCGGAACAAGTCTTCCATGTCACACGCATACGTGAAGAGTGACATGTACGGGATCTTGGCTCTGTATTGTCTCATGACTCCGACGCTTTCGGTGGCGAGATGGGGTAAGTTAGCAGTATGGAGCTGCTGCGACGGAATGCCGATTGTTGGTAGATTTTGACAGGGATGATAGTTCTCGCGTCATCCTTGCGCCAGGTGTGCAATCGAAGGACTTTTGGGCGCTTATAATTACCTTCAGGGCCACACAGACGAAGATACGTATGGCGGCTTATCTGATTCACAAATAATGCGCAGGTCCTCACTAGTGAACTTCCACGAGCGACTGATCATCGCGGCTCGTTCACAGTCCGTTCGGCTCAAACATGTATTGTGTTGTAATAGAAGCGCTATTACAAGGTACAAGCCAGTGGGCATGATTCATTTGTTCGAAGTATTTTGAGCGGGCCCGTGCACCCTGCCTCACTTCATCGGTCTGGCATACTTGAGAAGCGTGGGCACTGTGCCGCCTTTTTCTCTTCCCAATTGCATCCCCTCGACCTTTTCGTCTTTCCTCCGAGTTGCAAGGTGGTCCATCCCACTCTTCACACGTACATCTGAAGTAACAACATGGATAATTCCCCGCACGATGTGTTCGCGAAATGTCTCCCAAAACGATCGCGGATACTCGTTGCGGTTTCCCAAATCGCCTAGTACGCTTCCATCTAGCTACAGAGAAGACGGGTTCCAGATCGGGGAGTTGGCTATGTCACTCAGCAGGACGCATTTAACGGTTCTTTTCAACGTATGCTATGGGCCAAACCACGCTCGTCATCAACGTCCCGGTTTCCCTCTCAACTTTGATCGTATTCCAATTGATTTTGATCGCGACGTCAACATCATATCCAACGCTGATCCTGTCGGTTGTGTTATCACCTCTCCTGGCATAACGAAAACTTCACCAAGGTAATTCCTTCACGGACATGGGAGAATCGATACTCATTTGTAATTCGAAGGCCTGGTTACTACGAATCCACTCCGTCCTCAGACGAACTCGAGATACCGTGGGCCTGCATTTGAAAATCAATGCTAGACTCGAGTGTAACTTTGGGTTAGGGTTTATACCAAACGGAGTTAATAGATTGTGTAAGCGCGAGGATCGCTTTGATCTACAACTTGGTGCTAAGCGCATAATCCGTGACTGTGGATCTCCTGCGGGTGTAGAATAAAATTTTAATATCATTGTGTTTAAACGGAGATGTGGAGCGCCCACTTGATGTCACCGTGCCGAACAGACACTATCAAAGCTATCGGCTATCATCGTGGATGTACTTAGTTGTGGCGAGTATCGACAGCTGTCGTTCGGGACTAAAATTTGGATTCATCTTAGCGGAGAACAATGGGTTGAATCTCGGCCCACAAATGCTGTGGATAGATTGTGGTCCATCGATTGGTGGTGCTCCGTTGGCGATATAAAGGCGGCGCTTCAAGCGATTTGTTGCAAACATAACTCTTGACCATGCCCCTCGAGACTGTCCCGGATCTCTTCGACGATGCTACTCACAACGAGCTTGACAGGGTAGTAGAGAAATATGTCGAAGTTGATTTGGGCAACGTGTCCGATCTATCTGCCAACTGGCAATATGCCAACGTCCTTAACGCCATCGTCACGCACGGCAAAGATTCTATGGACAGCAAGTTCCTTGTTATGAATGAGGTAAATCACTTGGTCAGGACCCAAGAAGAGTTACGCCTTATGCTCGCATCCGCTTGGAGGCGCAAATCATTCCGCGAGATTCGAAACCTCGGTGCGTGTCTACGATTCGTACATATTATCTACTCGCTAACGGGTTGTTGTTCGGTCTGCCAGCCATTCTCAGAGCACCACAGTCAGAGCCAAAACCATCAACACCGACACAAACAGCGTCAACGGACACCCTTGAGGGTTAGTACCCCCCGTTTGCACACAACCACGGACTGACCTCTATCAGAACTATATCAAAAGTTGTCTGGGTCCTTTGGGGCCGAGTACCGTGGCGCAGCGGCTGATGGCTTCTACGAGTATCTGACACACAACGAAAAGTTATTCAAGACCGTGAACAATCCCAGGTTCTACGCCAAGTTCTGCTCCATCGTACAGAGTTCGGGCACTGGGAAATCAAGGGTGTTGACCGAGGTAAATGAGTCTCATTTTTTTTAAATGCATCTGGGGTGGCCGAATTGACCACAACCTCAGTTGAGCAAGAAGGGTGTCATAGTGATTTACATGAACTTGCGCGGGGAGAAGGACAAATTAGGCTTTCCTCCGCGCGACCCGATCCCATCGCAGATTTTGACCCAATTTCCCCTTACTGAGGGAGCGTACCGGACCGTCTGCTACGCATTCTTCATCGCCCTTTTTGATACGCTCGAGGAATACCTCTCCACAGGTCACGCCACCCGGAATGCCAAGGCGGGCGTCATACGTTGGGTCCGCCAGATGTGCGATATGAGCGACCCTCCCGTGTCTACCGCCAGGGCTGATTTCTTCCGCAAAGTCCATAAGAGATACTC
>JBBPRR010001006.1:0-13892 GCA_038093115.1 Hortiboletus flavorubellus | reverse complement strand
AGGAGTTAGAAATTAATAAGTGTGTGAACTTTTTTAAACTCAGACATAATGTTTATATATGGATCGATGTTTGTGTGACCAAACATTACCAAATATCAGCTAATTTTATTATGATCCCACCTTATCCACCAAAAGTGAATAAACTGTTGCAATGGACCTGTCATTTTAAAATGGCCATATCTCCACAGCCACTGGGCCAAATCACATGACCCAGGGACCAACTCGTAGCTAGGGGCGTGTACATAATTTCGTCTGACTAATGCTAAGCGAGATTCCCACAGGTGATTGCAGCGCGCTTCGTGTGCTGGATTGAGGTTAGGCATTGCAACGGTTTTTGGAGTCACTGTACAATAACTAAGTATCCACATCCAAACACTTTGATGCAGGTTAACACTACATGGAACTTAATGGTACTGTCATCACAAAGCCTACCAAGGCTGTTAAGACCACTGCAGCATATGGCAAAATCAAGTAATTGTTATGCGAGCTGTCCAATGACAATGACAACAATGATGACAACATATTAGAATCATCTCTGACACATGGCAACACTCATCACCCCTGGCTTCATGAGTTCCAAGGATATCTGAACTCAAAGGATCAACTTACAATTGGGATGTCTATTGTACAATGGTGGGGTCTCAACGCAGCCAGGTACCCTGTATGGAGTTCCTTGGCTTGAGATTACCTTTTGATAATGGCAACCTTTGTGTCCAGTGAACATGTATTTTCATCATTCAAAATCACCATTACCAAATGACGTATTTGTTGACTTGCACAAAACTAGTTTCATGCATGCACATAGCAATATAGTCACCCGAGAAGTGGAATTTCCATGGCCTCCTGTGGACCACACCCTTTGATACCATAGGGAAAGATAGCCCCTATCATGAGCTACATACCCCTATTTTTCCAGATTTTTCCACCTATTGGGTATTGAGATATTCATTAATCTCTCTAGTCAAACTCTTACACTTGCACATTTGTACATAGCAAACTATTTTTTTGAATTGTCTTTATTTATCTAATTACTTAGCTAAGTGCCAGTGAGACAAAGTAATCATGTGACCCTTAGCTACCATGTGAGCTTGTCCCCATTAGTCTGTACAGCCCTGCACAGCATAGCCAGCCTCTTTGGCAGGGCATTCCAGATTTGAGTTTCTTTACTCAAAGTGCTTCCCCTTAGTGTGCCTGGGTTTGACAGCTTGTGCCTGACATTAGTAAGCAATTGTGCCTTAATTAATAAGCCACCAAGCCTTCTGATTGGCTAGCACAGCCTCCTGTATTTATGTATATAAAGAGGAGCATTTTGGTCTACAGAGGGCATTTCATCTTCTACCTCAGATAATCTCATCTGATAAGAGATCTCCTGGGAAACCTAGTAAAACCTAATAAGGCAGGGTACTCCAGAGCGAAGTAAATAGGAGTTTAGATCTACTACTAGGCTATTAGAACTTGTACCTAAATAAAAGACAAGTATCTAAAACTATCCTTTTGGGAGGAACCCCTTTTTGGGCAACAAAAGGCATCTGATCCCTATTAGTAAGCAACCTAAGCGTCCTGTAGTACCAAATAAGGGCTACACTTCGCCTCTCTGAGCCAAACTTGCCTACTCCTTAGTTGAGACAATAAGATTGAGTTATAATAACCTTTCTGAATCTATTAAGTATACCATCAAGTCAACTACCAACCATCCCCTAAGCAAACCTTTGCTATGGCTCATTAGGACGACCTACCTATAGGACTCCTACCCCTATCTCACCTAAACTTACTATCCTAAGGGATTAGCCTAAGTCTACACTTTTGATCTTTAATTGTAGCTCTTTAGTAAACAATAAGACCAAGTTTGCTATAACCAGCTGAGTGACTAAGCAACCTGACACGACCCTCTGTTTATCTAAGCACCACTTCTGAATGCAATATTCCCAGGAGTTCCCTACACACAAATTATTAGTATTAGGCAAAACCTAGGCCAAGTTCCTAAATCGCCCACCTTTCATACTATTCAAATACAGGTTTTCAGGGTTACTAGGCAACCCATTGCCATTATCTTGAGCTCATTAGGTGCGTAATACACCTAGGATCACCTTTACTAACCAGACTATTAGCTGAAACCATCTTTAACAACCAATCTATAAACTTACATGGAGGATTGGTGAACAAACCATGACTCCTGGTACACTCATTTTTAGATATGTGATAATTTTGATCTACTGATTGCTGGCAATCTCTATCTAATCTCTAGAATGGTCTGGACCACCCTCCTATGTTTCACCTTTTCACCATGTCAGCTCTTCACACCTTCACCACATCACAAGATACTCACACTGTGATATGGCTATGCCTTCTCTTCTGATCATATATTATTCTTCCATTCCTGATCCATGCTTTTTCATTTATGATCTTTCATTAATTTATGATCTCTGCCACACCCTCATGATCAGGGTTATGCTTCCATTTCATTATTTACATCCCCCCTCCTCATGTTCTTGCTTCTTTCCATACTTTCCCCTCATGTTATGCTTCCATTCCATGGCTGTACTAATACATGTGTTGTGCACATGTTCAGGAACTCATTTATCTATAGATCTATGTACAACATATACATACTTTATATAGTAGTCTTACTCAGACTATTCTCTGAAACGTTCTGACCGGCTCTGACTGGCTGTCAGAGTGTCTCAGAACTGTGAGTGAACGAGTCAGAACATTTAAATTAGGGGTCGGCTAGTGTTACGGAAAATGAAGGTCCGACGTCTGCGTTTGAAATTATGGAGTCCACGAGGACCCCCTCTACATCACAGCCACTGCCAGTTTTGGACATTCACCCCTTCAGCAACCACAGCCACAGCCACTTTTGGACATGCCGTCACAACAGCAACAGCTACCCACAGCCACTGCTGCTTTTAGGAGGGGTAACCGTGCTACCGTTCCGGGCCGTACCGCACGCGCATGTTCGAGGTGTAGAATACAAGTAAATTGATTCCGATTCTACCAAGTCTATGGAACACATGAAGTACTAAATATGGTGGGATAGTTCCATGCTGGACGTCTGGCGCAAGGCGATGAACGAACTCCTGATTGCCTACAAACAGGCAGTACAAATCGCTGGGATGCGCTCGGCGCACAAGGATGCATGGGAAGCGGTGTTTTCAAGTCTGCACGAGCGCGAGGTCAATTTGGTGCTTGATTATCCTGGAACTTCGCCGAGAGACCCCATGACTCATGCAATGCGCATTGCGAAGATCAAGATCGGCCAACCGCACCCTCTCGCGGACCGGAGATTCCTGGTAGAAGCGATGTGGTTGACGATTCACATTCGGCTCATACTGACCGACATGACGACGACATGGTTCGACGCAATCAGCAAACGCACCGGAAACGGCGTCAAAACCACTCAACAATTGGCATGGGCTGCTTTTATCGGATTTCTGTTCAAGAGCTGCAACGTTGAGTGTACCGGCAGCGAAGCGGACGCATCGGGAGCATCGGAGAGCGCCGAGGATGATGTGAAGCGGCCGAGGAAGCTGTGCAATGCGCCAGAACGCCCCAGCACACCATCAGAGCGAAGTGAGGAAAAGTACTCACTAGGAGGGCCTCCAGACGACCCAGACGACCCGAGTGGCAAAGCGAATGCGTCGGGAGTGTCAAGATGCGACGAGGACGCTAAGAAGCGGTCAAAGAAGCTGCTAAACACGTCAGAACAAGTCTGCGCATGGTCAGACCAAAGGGAGGAGGAGCACCCACCTAGGAGACCCCCAAACGAGCTGGGCGACGAAACGGTCGTACCAGGCGACCTCCAGGGCATCCAGGGAAGTCCCATAGGCGATGGGAATGCGCACGGCGGCAAGATAATCCCGCCATGTCGAGATACTGGGCCTGGAGGGCATAGAGGTGACCAGGAGGCGAGGAGAGGTGTCGAGGTCGATTCGGGTGGCCAAAAGGTTATCGAGCGTGCCGAATATGATGGAGTAACGAGCAGCGCACGCTGCGACTCAATACGGGTCGAAACGCGACTGCTAGCTGAAGTCAAGGTGAGTCAGCGTTGACATTACAAACACAATACGACGGACCCACCTAGGCCATCTGCATCACCTCCTGCTGATCCCAGGTCGCCCACCAACTATTTGGATCCACCATGTCACCGAGGACGACTCAAGACATGATCTAGAAGAGTCAGTAGCAGCAAGCAGACCTACCAGATGATTCGCACACGTTGCCGAAAGGTGCACAGGAGTGGTTTGGGACATGCAAACGGTGACAAGGTGCTAGTATGGGTGGGCTTGGAAAACATCTCGAAGGGACAGGAAATAGTCGGATCGACTCGGATGGGCCACCACAGTCCAACTGCCGACACTTCTGTTTTTGGACAACCAGGTGATACAGGCACATGTACACACAATATCCAAATTAGGACAGCTCACTCATGCGAGCTAAGTACAGGAGCCTCGAAAGCCCGAGACAGGTTCACAGCAAAAGTAGCACTTCTAGATAGCAAATTTAGATAGGGTTGTATATAAGAAGTACTTGGTAGGTCCTCAGAGACCCTCTCCCCCTCAGGCTTCTCTCTCCTTGCCCACAATGCCCCGCCACTCACAGAGGCAAGGGCTTCTACTTGATATCCACATGGCCTCACAGAGGGCTCACCAACTCCGAGAGGCTGACCTCCGACAACAACAGATTGAGGCAGACTCATCTGATACCTCGGGTGCTAGCTCTGACTCTGAATCCTTCAATGATGAACTCCCTGGCTTTATCATATCACCTGTTTCACCTGTTTCTCCCATTCTTCTCATTCCCAACCTCTTGTTCGACTCCGACTCTGACTCTTCCTCTTTGCTGGACTCTGATGATAGTCATGTGAGTCCCACTAGCCGTTATGACCACTTCATCGATGCCATTGCGGCACTTGAAGAGGAGGTCCTGCGTGCCCGTGTACTCTACAGACCTCTGGCACCACCCATGCGTGCACCACAGATCCATCTACTTGCACAATGCGAGGACCGTCCACATTCCTTTCGTAAGAAGATTCGAATGGACCATGACATCTTCGATGATATTTTGGATCAAATCATCGACCATCCTATATTCCACAGTCGATCCTCAGCCAACCCCCAGCTTCCTGTGGCTGTTCAGCTGGCTATGTTTCTTAACCGTGCTGGACACTATGGTAATGCAATTTCTATTTCAGATGTTGCATTATGGGCAGGAGTGGGTGATGGCTCAGTAGTAAACTGCACTAATCGGGTTATGACGGCTCTTCTGGATCAACATGATGCATTCATCCATTTCCCCACAGATCCAGATTCTGTTGACCACACAAATGCCAAAGCATATGCTGGTAGTCTTACATGCCAGCAGTGGTGTGGTGGTTGGTTAGCAGCTGATGGATCTTGCATTCCCCTGTTCCAAAAGCCAGGGTACTATGGAGAGACCTTCTATGATCGAAAATCAAGGTATTCATTGAATTGTCAGGTGTGTTTTTTTTCTTTCTGGAAATTCTGATCTTTCTTTATTTTGTTTTATCATAGCTGGTTGTCATGCCCCACAATCTACTGATTGTGGACTATGGACTTGGTCACCCAGGCAGTGCACATGATTCCTATGCATTCAAGGGCACAAAGGTCTATCAGGAACATGACACACTTTTAGCTGATAATGAGTGGATATGGGGTGATAGTGCCTATCCTCTTTCCACTTGGGTTATTCCTCCCTTCAAGAAGCCAAGAAATCAGGCATTAAACCGTGAACAGAGAACATTCAACTATTTTTTATCCAAGGTAGTTTCAATTTATTCTGTTTTATCTTTGTTCATGAATGTAGGTTCGGGTTCGGGTGGAGCATGCATTTGGTGCACTCAAAGGCCGCTTTCAATCACTCCGAGAGCTGCGTATCTCCATTGGTTCTCAAAAAGACTTGGATTATGCAACCAACTGGGTGCTTTGTTGCATCATTCTCCACAATATGATCATTCGGTTTGAAGAAAGGAGGTATGGACCAAAATCTGCACAAAGGCATGCTTCTGAGGCTTGGGCAAGGGAAGAGGGAGGTCCAGTAGGAGATGAAGAGGGGGCAGGGGTTGACATCAATGATGGAAGGCCAGGTCATGCATTACGTCTCAGATTGATGGAACAGCTGTTACAGGCTAGGGGGGGACAACGTCATCGTCGTTAGGGACATACACGAGTGGCTATGGATGTTTTTTGGGCCGTGCATATGGCTGCTAAGTGGTTGGACTGGCAGTCGGGTGGCATTTGCCATAGGTATCCAGACGAATTGAATTGGCATGCGTTCGAGGGTACAGTCAATAAGCGCTACATGGCTGGGACAACAACAGTACGGACGGATGAAGGAATACACTGGCATATAATTAAGCGTTCGGATCGATTCCTTTCAACAAAAGTTGAAGTCGAAGGACTTCTACCTCGTGTTGCTTTGCCTTTGCAGCATCAGCGGCAGCACGAGCCCTCACTTCTTCAAGCTGAATCTCAGCTTGCTTGTTTGCCATGGCCCGGTCATGGATCACTTGTGCGTTGGAATTCTCGTATTGCATCTTCTCGCGCTGGAATTGCAATTGACGTTCATTATCGATATGCTGGATCTTCATCGCAAGGCGATGGTTCTTCTCCATCGAGACGGCGAGACGGCGAGAATTTGGGCCATCAGTCCCAGAGCCAGACTCGGCAGTCAGCTGTGACATCGTATCATCCAACTCGAGGCGAATGCGTTTACCCTTGCTCTCACCCGATGAATTGGAAAACTTCGATGATATGGGAGAAAAAACGCGGGAACGTGATGTTTCAGATCCGCGTGCTGACTCAGGGTGAGATGGCAGTGGGCGAGAGTTGCGGACAGTGGGGGAGGGAATGGTACGAGGTGGGGAGGGAGGAAACAACGATGACTTATCGCCTGAGTTGGTGATGCCAGCCCTGGTGGCCATAAACTGGAAGGCCTGAGCAGATTCGCGTGAATTGTAGTTGGATGGAAGTGTGGTGTCGTCGTCGTCATCGTCGAGATCCAGATCGAGCGCATCAAGGGGTGAAGGGGCCTGAAAAATGTTGGCGACAATCAGGCATCATCAGCGTCGTACTTACCTTTCGTTTTCCTTTTTGAACAACACTAATGCCCTCCTCATCAAGTGGCTCGGCAGGGCCACTCCCCTCATCCATTCCTACCCCCTCATCACCATCCCAATTCATCTCGAAGTCTGCATCGTCGGCAGCAAAGACGGGTGTGGTCGGCACACGGGCTGGGGCTGGGGCTGGGGCTGGAACTGGCCCAGCTGCCGAGGGAGCCTGAGGGGGCTCGCTAGCTGGTCCGAACTTCTTCTTGGGGGCTACAGTTTTGAGGAAGTTCGCACCACGGGGTATTCCAGGTTGGGAGTTCATTAATTTCGGGGTGAAATTTGGTATACCATTCCAGATGGCATATAGATCGTCGTACCAGGGGAATTCTTTGATGATTGCGGCATGGATGTTGTCCGCATCGGTGCCAGGCTGGACACCTTGTCCTGTTTGGTGAAGGGAGCGGTAATGCTGAAGGAACGTTTTGCGAAGGCTGCGCTGTATGAGTTACATTCCACGGACGAAAATGAGCTACTCACTAGCTGATACGGTTTGTTACTGACACCGTGAACCGTTTCGGCATGGCCACAAAACGGTCCTTCCAATCTGGATCCTCACTGAAAATTAACTGGGCAAGGACACCACAGATTGCGGTCTTGTCCTTGCCCAATGGCTTCTCCGCGTGTTCGGTGCGTTCAGCCTTGTTTTTTGAGAAGAGGATGTTGCAGTCGGCAGAATGGGACTTCAGCAGTGCAACGAGAGTGTCGGTTTGGCTGCCAGTCCAATGAATGGTGAATTTTTCCGTACTCGTCGAGGCGTCGGATGATGGTGGAGTGGCGACTGACGATTGTTGATGGCGGGGTTGCAATCGCGTAACACCCCTGGATCCTCGACCACGGCCCCTAGTGGGCACTGTGGGAGGGGCGGCAGGCGCAGGAAGGGGTGGGGGTCCTGTGTGGGGGTCCATCGTTATGGATGAGGTGTGGCGGGCGGCCCGCAGGCGTGCTGACCTGCGTGTTTGTGGTCGTTGTGCAGGCATTGAAATTCAGACTCCGCCAAGCTGGTTCGCCATTCCAACTGACTTTCAGAACACCTGTCAGAGGCGGTCAGAGCTGCTTCTGACTAAGCGTGAGTCCCACTAGTATATAAAGACTCCCAAGCAGTGGCCAAGGCTCCCCAGTCTTGCCCTCCTTGGAGTTTTCTCTTCTGCTTCTCTGGCTGACTCACTCTTCTCTTCCTATTCTTATGTGGGTTGATTCCCCTAAACTATGTCCTTAAGAAGTTAGCTACCTGGTGCACTCAAGAGCAAGCAGCCTTAACAAGAGCTTTAGGTTGTTTTATCAAGTGTTTTTTCTTACAAGACTTAGTGTTTCACGAGCTACTGGATTCCTGAGTATTATTAGAATGTGGCAATGAAAAAGCCATGTTGTCTGAGGATGATGGAGGCTTGGAGAAGATCAATGACAGCAACATTGTTCTAGTTAGTCTCAAGTAGATATATAGTGTATTTTTGTCTATTAATGCTGCTGTCTTGCTGTTGCACATATTCGTCTAATGCTGGTATAAAGCTGGGGCCTAAGCTGGGCTGGGCCTTGAGCTGTGTGAGGCTGTCATTGAGGGCTTGGGCTTTAGAAAAATGAAGCCTGAGCCCTCAAAAGCCACACTAGCCAGGGGCAAGGTGGCAGCAGTGGCGAGGGGGTGGAGTGCAGAGCTGGTGAGGAGGAATTGCATTGCCTCAAGAATGTTGGCCATTGAATATGGGTGGGAAGGGTGATGGGTGGTCTTTGTGATGAGGAGGTGCTGACAAACTTGGTTCTCAAGATCAGTGGGCAGGCCAGTCAGAAACAGCGTGTTGTAAAACAGATGGTCAGTCTAGGGGGTGTCAAACCCTAAAGGAAGCTCGGGAAAATCTAGCAAAGACATAGGGTGGGTGTGAGCTAATACTCGTTCCAAGGGGCCTGAGGTAGGTTAGTAGTAAGAAGAGTATGCAAAGACATTTCCATAGGTGAAACAGTTGATCTGAATAAATCCAGTCAAAATAAAGAGTTCTGGGTACATGAAGTAAGTTTCCAGTCAAGGACAAGGACTGGATATGAGTGGGAAAGATGATGAGGTTTTTGGACAAGGTGGCAGAAGGACTTAGAGTGGTAAGATCAAGCTGGAAAGAAGGTGCTGCATTCCTGAAAGGGTACAGGTTTTATAGTGTGGGCAACACCCGAGACTTAGTACATATAAGGTAACTACAGAAGATGCGACCAAAAGCTGTGAAGAAAATAATCTTCGCTGTCACAGATAACAATGTTGCATAGAAGGAAACAAGAGACCATATGCAAAGGTACAAATCACCCTGTAGTCACATATGACGACCCTTCAATGGAACGAAGTAAAAATGATCTAGAACGATCTGGATGGAAGTAAGCACCACCAGTGATTGGATGTACAAATAGGGCAATGGGATAAAGTAAGAATCACATGCGAAAATGAATAGAGCTAGTTGCATCATGTTACTCATCAACCAGCTGTGCCCAGGTTGGGATGGATGATCAGGAACAATGGACGGAAAGGCGGAAATGTACTTATGAAGATCAGGTCCACTTGAATGGACACAGTGACCTGTACAAAACTAGTTTCATGCATGCACATAGTAAAGCAGTCACCTGAGAAGCAGAATTTCCACAGCCCCCTGTGAACCATACTCTTTGATACCATAAGGAATGATAGCCCCTATCATGAGCTATATACCCCTATTTTTCCAGATTTTTCCACCTACTGGTTATTGAGATATTTATTAATCTCTCTAGTCATACCATTACACTTGCAAATATGTACATAGCATACTATTTCTTTGATTCCTCGTTATTTATCTGATTACTTAGCTAAGTGCCAGTGAGACAGAGTGATCATGTGACCCCTAGCTACCATGTGACCTTGTCCCCATTAGTCTGTACAGCCCTGCACAGCATAGCCAGCCTCTTTGGCAGAGCATTTCAAATTTGGACTCCTTTGCTCAAAGTGCTTCCCCTTAGTGTGCCTGGGTTTGAGAGCTTGTGCCTGGCATTAGTAAGCGATTGTGTCTTAATTTATAAGCCACCAAGCCTTCTGATTGGCTAGCACAGCCTCCTGTGTTTATATATATAAAGAGGAGCATTTTGGCCTACAGGAGGAAGATCATTTTCTACCTCAGATAATCTCATCTGATAAGAGATCCCCTGGGAAACCTAATAAGACCTAATAAGGCAGGGTACCCCAGAACGAAGTAAATAGGAGTTTAGATCTACTACTAGGCTATTAGAACTTGTACCTAAATAAAGGACAAGTTTCTAAGACTATCCTTTTGGAAGAAACTCCTTTTTGGGCAACAGCATCTGGTCCCTATTAGTAAGCAACCTAAGCGTCCTGTAGTACCAAATAAGGACTACACTTCGCCTCTCTCAGCCAAATTTGCCTACTCTTTAGTTGAGACAATAAGATTGAGTTATAATAATCCTTCTGAATCTAATAAGTGTACCGTCAAGTCAACTACCAACTATCCCCTAAGCAAACCTTTGCTAGGGCTCATTAGGACGACCTACCTATAGGACTCCTACCCCTATCTCACCTAGACTTACTATTTTAAAGGATTAGCCTAAGTCTACACTTTTGGCCTTTAATTGTAGCTCTTAATACACAACAAGACCGAGTTGGCTATAACCGGCTGAGTGACTAAGCAACCTGACACGACCATCCACTTACCTAAGCACCACTTCTGGATGCAATATTCCTAGGAGTTCCCTACACACAAATTATTAGCATTAGGCAAAACCTAGGCCAAGTTCGTAAATCGCCCACCTTTCATACTATTCAAGTACAAGTTCCCATGATTACTAGGCGGCCCATTGCCATTATCTTGAGCCCATTAGGTGTGTAATACACCTAGAATCACCTTTACTAACTAGACCATTAGCTAAAACCATCTTTAACAACCAATTTGTAAACTTACATGGAGGATTGGTAAACAAACCACAGCTCCTGGTATACTAGATTTTCCCTTCCTACTCAGAATTATATCCATTACCTCTAACCCCACCAAGGGTACACTTCTTGTACTTCCTTTGAGCAAAGTGTTTTAGCCCGTGGAGATAAGACACGTTGTCTGGGAATCACCTATTTTTGGTTGGTTCTTCGTTGCCTTGTCTAGAAAGAAGATAGCGGTAGCGAGACAATCCTGCCAAGTTGAGGTACCAGGCCAGGAGGCCATTTGGGCAAGCTAGGAGACCCAGGAGATGTCGAGGTCAATTCAGGTGGCCAAGAGGTTATCGAAGGCACCAAATACAATGGGATACACACCATGAGCGACGGGAACACGCGCGTTGCCAAAATGAATGCACCACGCCGATAGAAGGACCCAGGAGGGCCAGAGAGGGAGCAGGAGACATCGAGTGACAAAGAAGTCAATTGGGGCCTCCCAAAAGTTATTGATGGCGGCAGATATGATGGAAATAGTGACCAGACAAATGGCACAACAAGCAGAGCATGCCATGACTCAAAATGAGTCAAAACAGACCCACTAGCTGATATCAAGGCCATCCACACCACCTCCCACTTATCCCAGGTCGCCCACCAACTATCTGGATCCACCGCGCTGCCGAGGACGACTCAAGTTACAACCTAGACAAGTTAGTCAGACCTGAGCAAGGAAAACTGCTTACCAAGTTATTCAGATATATCGAGTCCATATCAGGCAGATCAGACACGCCAGAAAGGTTGTACATTAACTCAATATATTATAGGAGCAGCCACACATCACAATATGTGAAGACAATGACACCAGAGTCAATCAAGGTGAGTGCATGCACTTCGACAGAGCCACTCTGCAGCCGAGTCGCGACTTGCCATATATGGACACCACTTGAGCGCAGCGTGCAGCCACGCACCACTTGTCAATATGGACAACACTACATTTGTTTTTGAAGAATCTTTTGGTATTTCTTTTAATCATACCTTCTATTCTGTTTGGACAAACACTTACAGCTAATAGTTAGCCCCTTGTGTTTGAGGGGGAGTGTTGGATTCTTGATTTCATATTTGGTATTACATGCTTACTTAAGCAGTACCTATATCGGACCATCCTTACCTTAGTCTTACTTAGTGACTTACTGAGTATTCTACAGGTACCTACCATCCTAATATTATAGTGACATATTGAGTATTCTACAAGTTGTGAGTCTATCTCTGGAATACTTTTGCACCACTGATGTGAATATTTTGACAGGGCAAGCTGGCGCACCGCCTAATCAAGAAGATGTACAGTCTGTCAAACAAGAAAGAAGTCGAGGTCCAATTTGCAAGACAAGAGCGTTGTTATACTCTTCTCAGATGACAACAGGAGTAGGGGCAATTGGCTGATGCAGATTTGCAAGGAATCGATGCATTTCTGATGTTGCATCACTCAATGACAAGCCAGGCGTGAAAGGACAACGTATTCAGTCTCCTGGTATTCCTTGCCAACCATCACACCGGGGATTATGACATTTTCACAATGATTGTAGTGTATTGAAAATGGAAAATAATAATATGAAATTTTTGCTTCCCATTTCTCATGCCCAAAAATTTAGAGTGATATTATCATGAAAATGCTCATTGAAGTATGCACTTTTGTACAACATATTGTGGCCGAGAAAACGTCAAAGAAAACAATAAATTTCGGGGGGTCATAAAGTTGGC
This sequence comes from Hortiboletus flavorubellus, assembly GCA_038093115.1. Lineage (NCBI taxonomy): Eukaryota > Fungi > Basidiomycota > Agaricomycetes > Boletales > Boletaceae > Hortiboletus > Hortiboletus flavorubellus. Next base: position 1,125 of record JBBPRR010001006.1, on the reverse strand, counting down.
ACGAAATTTAAAATATTATCAATACCTTTTCTAATGCCAGACATCCGAACTTCCGTACTCGTGAAAATGATGGACGAAATATGTAATTTTGCATTGTCTTTTTCAGTGGCCAGAAAATATCAAATTTTTATATTCCTTTACATTTCTGTGAAAATATAAAGATAGTATTTTTGAAACAAGAAAAGTAAATGGACGATCATCGACTGCTCATCAGGCACTCAGCAGTCACTCAGTACCGGATTCGATGGATGAGGAACATACATAATGGATCTACTACGATAGTTTACAAATTGTTTGAGAGCCATCTCTCAGCAGCAACCCTGGCAGACGTCACAACCCTTTTCGTCACCTTGTGATATTTAAGCTTGTTGCACCATTCTGCAGCAGAATGGTAAGGGGAGTGACCTGTACCACAGTAGTTGCGGATTTCTTCAAGGTGCTTCTGGAACCATGCTTCATCGTCTACAGACCAATAACCGACATTCAATCTGCATGCTTCCCAGGTAGACTGTTTGGGCCACCATGAAATGTCAGCCGTCTGTTCACCCAGAGAAGTATCCCGTTGGCCTGAGGAACAGTCAGTGTGAAGTTGTAGTGGGAGAGATTGACTCACTGGTAGAGATTTTGTGCACACCACATATCACCTGTTCGTTATTCGGGTCCAGGTCATCATCCCAAAAACATTCTGCTCCGATCTTGGTGGCCATACTGTACTTGAACACGTCTTCAGAGGGCCCGCCACGCACGAGTGCATCCATACAGACACCAAGGGAATCACGCACTAGGCGTGCGATGATACCACCCTTCATCAGTGCAGCTCTGCCATAGCTCCATCGCAGTAAGCGGTCCCTCTTGTCAAGGTAGGAGATATAATCAGATGGAAGAGGTCAGTAGTTGAAAGGAAGAAAGCCCAGACCGATGGGAGGTTCAGCAAACGATTTGATGGGAGTCGGCACGGTTTCGGAGGCGGTTCGGGTGCCAAAGCTAATACCTCTGGATGCAAGTTGCAGAGCAACTTCTGGGAGGTCAGGACCAAACTGAGCTCGGATGATCTGCAAGACCGCAATAGGATCGTCGAGGGAGATGACAAACCGACAAGACGCCGACCGATGAAAGCGGATGAGG
>JBBPRR010001005.1:0-13896 GCA_038093115.1 Hortiboletus flavorubellus | reverse complement strand
CGATCCATTCCTTGGTACCAGCAAAAAGGAAGGGAACACGCAGGCAGTAGGGAAGCGCAGAGATGAAGTAGGACCGAAGCATTGCGAGTCGGCAGAGCAGACGCTTCTGGGTGAATCTTGCCGTAGTGCCATTATCTCGATGACCCATCATCCTGACTCGGGCTTTTTGCACCGAACCCACGGAACGATCACTCCAGGTTCCTGATTCGGACTACCTCACGATGTCCTGATCTACCTGACCCCTGGGCTGATCCTGAAGGTGCGTGAGCTTTCATAGCCTCAATGTCGGCCCGCTGGTGCCGCAACAGGCTTCTTGATGATCGCAGTTCAGACCGCCGCAGGTAGAAGCAACCGTCATTCTCAGCATCACTTTTGCAGCTCCTTCACTCAAATCAGGTGGCTATAAATTCCATCTCGTTGGCTAGGAGGCAATGCTGATTTCTGCCATCTATCAAAAATATTTTTGGCCATTCCCATAAGATTACAGCTAGATTCAGGATGTGGATCACTCAAGGGCATCACCCATATGATAGGCAAACGATCTCCAAGTCAATATCAGCATAAATGACCGATTGGGATAGAGTGCAGCCGTGGAAGTAGTGCTGATCATGGTCGACACTCAAGTGGACCACAACGTTGAATGCGGAGGAGCGCTGTAAACGTGATGAACTTAAACGAACGATGAATATCCCACGTGACGGAATTCCTTGGCTTCTTGCCATGCCTTGGACGAGAAGGTGATGCGATCATGATCTGGTATGAAAGTTGTCTTTTGGCGGCAAAGTTTCGTCCTGTGTCCCATATGCAACAATTTTGTCTCCCGTGTGCGATCATCGAAGATGCTTTCGCATTGCTTTCTGTCATGCTATGCCTCCATCTATCGCACGACTGTCCAATGTTGGAAGATTGGACACCACCCTCCCTTCCAAACGAGTCGCGAAGGAGGAAGTTGATTTACCGAGATGGACATATAATCCCAGGGGAACCCGAACCGTGAGCCGTACCACTCCCTACCTTGCTCGACTTGACTTTCAATCTTTGTCCGTCGAACAGTCAACTCAACATTGCTTCCGGTGTACCAGCATGTCTTCCGACTTACAGTCTACTTTGGAGTTTCTCCGGATGAATAACTCTGCATCCCGTATGGTTATTCGTGCCTTTGGTATGATCAATCTCATAAATCAGCTCAAACATAGTTGTTGCTGTCACTGCTGCCCTGTATGATTATGGTGAGTGATACTCAATTGTGCACAACCATAAAAAAAATCCACTAAGCATTCCAATCCCTAGTCCTGACTTTCTCCAGAGAGGTGTGCCATTTTGCCCTTCACACCTTACACTGTGGGTTGGCTGACAATATTTTAAAGGTACACTATGTTTGGGTGAGTAAGCAGGAATGGTCAAGGAAGGTTCAAGTCTGTTACAGTGCCACAGCACAGACCTTGGTCCTGGGTCTCCACACTGTTTGTCCTGGCATGTATACAGGCTCAATTGCATGTAAACTGAGCTGACATTTCTGTAGATCCGCTTTTTGGGACTTTCTTATGTTATGTAGGTCTATTGTTGCCATAATGCATAAACTATAAAGCTAACAATGATTCAAATCAATTCCATATTCAAGTATTATGCCTCTGTGTGTGTAGAATTAAATTTAGAGGTGAACAAGATAATCAGATTCATTTGCAGGGGGTACTACTCTTATGTGTGGTTCTATAACAGTATGTTCCATACAGTACCATATCTCTTGTGTCAACAATGATTAACCATTGATAGATGTGTGTATCTAAATTCTGGTTGTCAACTGCATCTGTGACAGTTTTATAGGTGTAAGCATATTGATTTCCAGCCTTGTATAACACCAGTATAATGCATGGATATTCTCAAGGTACAGCAGTTTATCTGGTATTCCAGTGGATGTTTCAAATACTCATTTGTGCTGCTGATTGTGAGTTGCCATGGTCCCTGATCTCATGTTCCTTAATCATGCTTGTATATTACAGTGGTCATGATCCTGCGGGTATATGCCATGTGGAATCAATCCAAATGGGTACTTTGGTATCTTTTATCCATTTATGTGCCACAGGTCATTATTTCCTCTGTTGCTCTGGGGACCTCCAGCAACACCAATGCCTACCCCTTAGGTGTGTCTCATGATAAACTGCAAAGTTAATTGAAATCTCACATGGGTGGTCCATTATCTTCTATCACCCTTTTCTCCAGTCATGGTTGTCCAAGTTCTTGATTGCTCTGTTTGCAGTGTTGTTTTTAATGTCCCATTCTGGATGAACCTGTCTACTATCATCCCACGAGTGATTCTTGGCATCACACTCTTAATTCTTGCTCTCATTCCAACCTTGAAGCAGTCAGTTGAGACATACAGAGCAATCAAGCAGTGGCAGCCTAACAAGTACATGCAGCAACTGGTGAGGGATGGAATTCTTTACTTCCTTGTGTATGTCTCCCCTTTTCCTGTACTTTCAATGCCCCTCATTCCCACCTATTCTTCTGCTGCCTACCTTCCCCTTGAGTGCAAATAAACTAACTGTTTTCCCCTATGCTTCCAGGTATACACTTAACCATATCATGATGGCCCTCATCCTCTTCCAGGAAATCACCACAATGAGTAAAACTTGGCAGCCCTTCCTGGTCTTGCTTAGCTTTACAATTATATGCCCCATAATGCCTCGGTTCATCATCAGCATACGAGAGCTGTATGACCGCGACCTTTGTGCTCGCTGGCAGGGGATCGACACCGGATTCGGCGTAATGTCACAACCCATTGCGAGCGAGAACATGGCAGTGTCTGGCATTGGATTTGTGGAGGTTGCAACGGGTCAGGGTCAGGGTCACGAAGGAGACGTAAAGACAATCCAGCCGAAGGAGTTGGGAGATGGTGCGCATCAGGTCGTGGAAGGTAGTCACGCGGATATTGCGGAACTGATTCGACTCGAGGTATTGGGAGACGGTACGCGTCGGGTTTGAGTGGGCCTTTGACATGTTGTGTAGAAAATTGGAGAAAGGTGGCGGTACTTTTGAATGGCGACTGGATTATTTATTTTAACCGATACATATGCCTCGTCTTTCCGACTTTTGTGTACAAACGTAGAGATTGTCTGCAACGATTTTCTTGGCAGCCCTTGTGATATGGTTCCGTCCTGCGAAAACTTCTGTGAGCGACGTCACAGGGCAATTGTGAAAATCAGCGCAACGCCGACTTCGATTGTGGGGGCAGACAAGCAACGTCTGAAAGTAGACCCTCGGGGAATCATTGCCAAACCCCACGACGAAGTAGTTGTTGTCGGTGGAACACAAATATACATACTGTCAAATCACATAACTCACGTTTGAGTCGCTTAGTGACCAGATGTGTTCTCAACGAGCAGTGTGGGGCAAAGGAAGCGGTCATCCGGACAGCATCGAGACAGGATCGAGTCCAGGGTAGCGAGGTACCTGACAATATGCTGCTCTGTTCGTCCAACGTGGTCTACAAAGATAAATGATATAAGGACCGTGATTTCTCGACCTAGCCATATTGGGATTAGCGCAGGCCAGATCGATACTTCTCAAGCAACTAACATCCGTTTGGCGCGCCTTGGTTGAAGAGTTAGTAAGAGCGCGATCAAGTGGTGTCCATCGACAGTTTGACACGCACATTATATATCTTGTCACACTATGGAAAGCGTGTCATCTGTACATTGCCACGTCGTCGATCGAGCCGCAACTCTCCTTCCGTCGGATCCCATACGGATCAATCCCCCTCCCAAAAGTAAACAGGTGTTTCTGCACAGAAAAACATGTGCGGAGCGCTCTTGCGGTCCATTGGCAGCAGTTCAATGAGTCCTTCTTCGGAACATGATATTTGCAGCAGGGTCGGGAGACATACAAACGACATGCGCAACCCCTTAACCGGGTCTTGTTGTCTCCGAGTTAGACCGATGTCACCGTATGACATGACAGCCTGGACCAGCATGCGTTTCAGCTCGTTAGCTGCAAAGAAGCGGCTGGGGATAATGCATGTCAGATGATTCATACGACCGTAGGAGGGTCAAGGGTGGTTCGTACCAGGCGTGTTTAGCATAAATGGCAAAGTATTCCCTGCTAGTCGAAACGAACTGGTATTTGGAACCCTCACCCTCCTCGTCACGCACATTAGAGAAGTGGAAAGGACCAAGGCATGCGCGTTGTCGTAGCATTCATTGCCAAGGTGTAGACGCCAAGAACGAATGACAACTGTTGTCCCTTGGGTATGAACGTCCCGTCGGGGAACGTGAAGGCTTTGATGGCCATCCGCCTCAAGATCACTAACCTCATGAATGCGTTAGCAGGACCACCCTCCGCTATGGCATCAGGCAACTCACCAGCACCACTTCCGACCAAACATTGACTTTCCTTCAAAAAGCTATTGATCTTGCCCATCTTCCCCAAGGAGCCTTTCGGCCATCCCTTCTTTTGACAGGTTCCACCTGGTCACCAAGGGGTTGGATGCGTTGAGGGGTTTTTACTACGAAGAACAGCGCGCGAGAAAAGCTCTAGAGCACGACATGGTCAGACGTAGAGTTGGAGAATCATAGTACAATATTAATAACATACATTGGAGGTCGTTCGTGCCAATGAGGTAAGGAACGAAGAGCATACAGAGCATAACGAGACCTGCGTCAATTGAAATAAATGTTGACGCATGAGTCACCAAGAGTTTGACCTTACGCTCGAGCCCGTCAGGTACTACGTCCAGCAATCATTATAATAATTCACCCTAGCAAAGTGATGATCGGCACATGGATAAACCGAAAAAAGGACATAACAAACCGGTTGGCAATCCAGCCATGTCTATACTTCTAGAGCTCCAGTCGCTCCTTGATTATAAGCGCACGGTGACTCATGGCAGGCTCTGTGATTCCCGGAACATCAACCTTGAATGCATAGCAGAGTGGAGAGAGTTTTACGGATTTGCATTCTGTGAAAGGACGAACATCGATGCGTTCGAGTTGGACCCCTGCTGCTGATACTCAAGGTCGCCGTTCCCATTGGTGATGCCGTTCGCGACACTGATGACGGTCCCAGAGAGGTAGAGAGGGCGATCGAGGGACGCCGGTCGATGTTGCCTTCGACATGGAGCGTGTGCACGTACAGCGCGAGCTCTTTCCGGGAGCCCTCGTACGAGGACAGGCGTGTGGTTGACCATGCCATCCTCGCGGAAATAGAGGGCGATGGTGAGGTGGATAGGGTCGGAGAGGGACGTTTTGATCGGTATGATCACGGTCTGCGGGCGCGTAAGGCTGAAAAATCGTCAACGTTGATCGTCCGTCCTTTGGTGCCAGCAAAAAAAGAGGGAGAGAGGAACATACGTGGAGGGACACGAAGGAGATGGTCCCTACCGAATGCCTTGGCCGAGGCGAGCTCGTTGTCGGATGTGGCGAGTTGGGAGAACAGGCGTTGTTGTGGGTGGGTCACTGCGGGACGTTGTGGGACGAGGCTGAAGGGCGTCTAAAGCGATGATACGAGTGCCAACTCTTCCCACTTGCAGGCTGTTTCATCGATCTCAGCAAGCGGTGGTCGTCATACCGCCATTTTTCGCCAGTGCACGTCGCTCGTAGCTGAGGTTGGTGCATTCCATCCTCATTGCGCTGGCTTCCCTCTCATCCCCACCCAACGAGAAGAAAACCACCCGCCGCTGGTCAAATTCGCTCTCTAAGACTCTTCCCCCTTGCACGCGTTTTCATCGATCTAATAGCGTGCTCCAGCAAGCGGTAGTCGTCGTGTTGCCATTTTTCGTTAGTGCTCGCCTGTTGCTGAGGTTGGTGCGTTCCATGAGCCATTTGCGCTGGCTTCGCTGGACAGCAACCAGCAATTTCTTAATCCCCCCCTTGTCTCTTTGTTGACGATGATATGCCATCTTTGTGCTCACGTGGGGCTTTGATATCTGTATCTCATTCGCCGCTAGCAGACGTCCGAACTTAAAGGATCAACGTTCAATGCTCAGATCAGACCCACCCCTCTTCATACATCACCCGACTTCAACTCATACGCAGAGGCACAATCATTACCCCTGACTACCCATCTACGAATCCAACAACGGTGGACTTCTTCGTCATCCACGTTCATCCCCAACTCTCCACAGCCCACGCACGTACTCGTGTTTTTTTCTGCTGTCTCTTCACCCTCTCTCTCGCTCCCGGCATCTCACATCCTTGGGCAGGACGTACTCAACGTCCCTCCCCCATCACTTCCACTCGTATATTTGATGATATGGGCGGTGCTCCTCGCATCGTTGCGGTCATCCCTCAGTGTGCGAAGACTTGTACCGTTGATGCTATTCATGCGCTCGCAACATCTGTCATAGAGGATGATGTATGTCTCGAGTCTACTCCTCGCTCATCATTTATCCCTTCCTCCTCTTCGTTGGGTGCATCGCTTCAAGACGTTCCTTCAACTCATTCCCGCCCGACACGGCTGACGCTGGGAAGCATTCAATGTTGCTAAAGCTTCCGACCATGTTCTCTTCTGGCTCAATCCGACCGCGGAGGTTCCCGAAGCAGGCGACACCCTTCTTTGCACGTTACAAACACATGGCCTCCCTACCATCGAGTCTGCGATCCCATCCGACCCATCCACATCCTCACGTGACCAAATGTCGCGCACCACTATCTCGAAAACCTTGCTTTCCTCATGCAACATGTCGATCCTCTTCGGGGGTGGGTTTACGACTTGTCCTCACCTTCCGATTCCCTGAGTATGTTGCGCGCTATCTCAAAGGGACGGCCTGGTGACAGACATCGTATGGAGTAGTTGTCTGGGTGGAAACAGACTCCGAGTCGTGAAAAAAAAAAAATCGGGTGACCGACGAGCGCCCATCCGTCCCTTTTGTCATGCCTCAGCTGATGGTTCATGCGGCACATGTAACAGGATACAATGAGAAACAACTACAAGACATCTACCGTCCGTAATTTCTGCGCGAGATAGTGCGGTGAAGTGCCCTTGAGTAATTGCACGACGATAGGATGATCAGAGGCAACACGCTTGTATTCATCGTGAGATAAAGGAACGAGCAGCAGTGCGCCAAAAGGCTGTCTGAGACGCGCGAAAAGCCGTAACGCTCTGGTAAGCTTGTCCAGCCGTGGGGCATGGTGTGAAGGTGAGGCGGTATGTGATAAGGAAGGGCGCGAATTGGTGAATGGTGCATCCGGGTCGACTGGAGAAGCTTCGATATCATCCTCAAATGGAAGGGCAGGATCAAGGAGGCACCGGAGCCACGGATGTACGAGCACCAAATTGTCCAGCCTAGACAAGTCCTCTGTAGTCTTGATCTCGATGATCCCAAAGGCAGATGTCGTGGTACGATAAACGCGCTGGGGGGAATTGCCGCTCACGACCAACGGATCTCTCAACGGAAACATGATGCAAGACAAGCTCAAGCGGCGGCTGACAAGACGTGGGGATGGGAGGACGATGACTCGATCGTATAGCATCATGGCCGAGTCAAGGGTTTGAGAGGATGTCCGCAGTTCCGTCACCAATCCGTCCACCCTGTCATCTTCAATTGGCGATGGAACATAGGGCGAGGCTGGTTCGCGATATACCGAAATCTCCGCAGGAAGACAGCTGTTATAATCTGACGCCTTTCCCGTCCAGGCAAGAATGGTGACATCCCCTGACCGAGTCAACACCTCTTGTAACAGGCGACCCACTGCGCGTTGTTGCCCTTCGCCATATGTGACCGAGAGAGAGACGTCGAATATACCAAACAGCGAGTAGGCCATATCCTCTTGTTTCGTAGCGACTCGTGTCGCAGCAAGACAAAGTTTCTGTCGTACATTGTCTGATCCTGGACGAAGAGAAAGGAGAACGTCTATATCAGTGCCGGTGGCACGTGCCATCTCAGCCATGATCACAGACGATTCCTTGTGGTTGTAAACTTTCTCACCAGGCCGATAAGGCTTCCAATCTTCGGTGTAGAAACGGATGACCCTGGATGCAAAGAACTCTTGCAACGTCCAAGCACGGGTGTTCCACAAACTCCTCTCCAGAGCGCCAACCTCCGAGTCGGATAGTACACCTTTGAGGTGAATGATTGTGAGCGACGATTGGTGATACCATTGGAACATCGAGGTCAGGGATTCTTGAAGTACCGACCCGTCCGCCTTGTTGATGCAACAGGTATCGCACCATGCCCAGAGAAAACCGGCTTCCCGCACCGTCGTACAGAACATCACCAATTTCAAGACGGTGGATGATTCTGCCAATTTGTGCATTGATCTATGAAGGACGTCGTGGAACAGCGGTTCAGCCCCTTCCCAAGTATGAGAGAACGTGGCATATCGGAAGTATTCTTGGACGACCTCCCGGACGCGGGAGTGGTCGAGTCTTGTCGTCATAGATGCAACGAGTTCCATGAATCTTGGATCAGCTTCGAATTCATCCACGCGCTCGCGCTGGTCACAAAGACGGCCAGTCTTTGTGTTAATGACGACCAGCGGAGCGTCCCGCTGGGTGTGCTTGACAGCGCTGCGAATAGCTGCCTTTGTCTGCGATGGGGTTACGTAGGTTTTGCGCAATTCTGCGGGGAGTGGACACTTAGGCGACGCTTTTGTGTAAAGTCGGAAAATAATTACCTCGAGTGACAGGATCAGCGGATTGTTCAAGCATCAGGAGCATATCGTTATACGCGTCGATTGCTTCAGTATAGCGGCGAGCGCCAACTAGTGCTGCGTGCTTTCTTTGGTGGCCAAATAGAGATGATGGATCGAGTTTGATCGCCTGGGATCGTACTGATTATTTGCTCCCGTGTAAATTAGGATACACATACCGCGTTGGCATCCTGCAACGAATCTTCCCATGATCCCATCTCAGCTCGTGCTTTGCTTCGCTTGGTCAACAGAACTGCCGATAAAGGATCGAGGCTCATCGCTGTAGAGTAATGGGCAACGGCGTCTTCATATGATGCAGAGTCCATGGCAACATCTCCGTTCTTTTCTAATGCCTTCATACAGCGCGCTTTAAAGTCTGGTGCTCAATGTCAGGTATCAAGGGCTATGGGTGTTTGCAGCTGCAACCACCCACCGAGTTCCCATTCCACGAGCTCATCGCTCACACCCGCGTCCTCTGGGAGCTCGTTCCGCATTTGTTGGAAACACTCGACCGCCTCCGCGAGGCGACCGTGCCGCTCCAGAATGTCGCAAATGACGCTGTAGACGCCAAATCTCGGAACCTTGAACTACACCGAAAGAGTGTCAGTATCCATCTTCGAACCATCATAGAGAGCACACCTCAGTTGCAGCACTCGACGCTTCAAGCGCTGGCCCACGTTTCAATATCATGTTCGCCCACTTCGTCATTATAGCATTCGGAGTCGTGGGGCCGAGCGACAGCGCGGTAGAGTAAGCTGCAATTGCTTCGTCGCGTTCATCGGCTTTCGATGCTTCGTCGCCAACTCTCTCTAACGTTGTGATGCATCGGTGGGTAAACTCTGACAGAAGTGATTGGTTACACTATTGTAACGCGCGACGCTAAAACTTACCAGAAAGCCAGTCGATGAGTGACTTGTTGGCTCTTACATCTTCGTTTACCGTATTCGCGAACTCGAGAAGACATTCTGCAGCACCATATATGCGACCTTGAGCATGCAGGGATTCACATTGATACCTCTGCTCGTGTGCACGGTTGATCCGAACGAGACCATCGACTTTGCGTTGGGTGTTAACAAGTTGGACACGGAGTACGCTCAAACTGTTGTCGTGTGTGCGGAGATCGGCACGAAGAGAGTTGATGGTATCGTTGAAGTCGTCCCTTTCCTGATTGGCTGCGCACTGAGATTCAGCGAGCTTGTCGCAGAGTTCTTGGTTGGTCTTTTCGAGATGCGCAATTTTGCTATCTAGTGGACGTAAATCGAGGGAATATGGGTCGGGGTAGCGAGGGACATACTGGAGGTCTCCTTTTGAGATTCGGCAAGCTGATTGCGCAGTGCCTTGATGGTTATCTCGAGATTCGCTATTCTCTCGTCTGATGGGCATGGTTATCGGCAACCGAAATCAGGGTGCAAACGAACATACTTGGACTATCGTCAGCTTTTACAACCTCTGTGCGCTGGGTCTGCAACGGGGAATAGGATGATTTGCGATTGCAAGGTTTTTATGCAGGTACACGTACGTAGTGAGAGGGAACGGTGTCACAGAGTGCCCGAAAGGTGATTTTCTTGTCTCCGCTGGTTACGAGGTAGTTGGAGGATATGGCCATGCACCCGATGTAGTGAGTGCACGCGATGACAACTCCAATTTGCTCTTGGCTCGTTGTGTCCCAAATTGACACCGAAGAACCAGAGGAGGCTGCGATGAATGTGCCATTGCTTGCCACGACGATGCATGTGGGATTGTTGGTGCTGTGAATGCGCCATGTCGACGGCGTGGTCTTGGCGGACACATCGACACTGTGAATGTTGCCGTCGTCTGATAGGGCGAAGAGTTGCTTGCTATCAATGGCCCAGGCGAGGGACTGGTTAAATGACGGATTGACTGTGACTGGGAAGTCGACGAGGAGGCTGCCATTCTGACTATCGTAGACACGAACGGAGTTGCGAGTCCATGTGGCAGTAGTGATGAGGCGTCCGTCGGGTGAAAACTTTGTGGCCACCACCCAGTGGTCGTGTTTCAAAGGGCCTAGCAGTCGTTCGCCAGTCGACAGCGACCAGACGCAAGCAGTGTTGTCTTTCGACCCGGTCGTGATTTTCGTCGCATCCGGCGAGACATCGACTGCCAGCACCCAATCGCTGTGTGCTTTGAGTCCGGTCACTTGTGAGTGATTCTCCGCATTCCACACCGTCACCACGCAACTTCTTGTCGCAGTGACGATCAGCTTTCCGTCTCGTGACACTGCAATGTTGAAAACAGCACTCCCCGCATCCATTGCCGTCCCCATCTCCTTGCCATCTTCTATGCGCCAACATTGAATCTTTCCTTCTTCGCCGCCGCTCACGACCTGCTTCCCATCAACGAGGCATGCGACAAAATTTATGTCACCTGGAACGTCGATTACCATCGGTATTGCTTCTTTTCGGTGAACGATACTGGAAGATGAACTGATTTCGCTCGACTCTTGTGTTCTCATGAGCATCGTTCTTTCAACCTGCCCCGTACTCACCATTCTCTGACCTCTGCCGTACGTTGGACGACATAATCCGAGGTATCAGATCGATGGAATATGGAATGAAGGACGGTCGTCGTTTATCTCCGCGGTCGGTACGTTGCCGCCTGGTATATGTGTGTCTCCTTATCGAATCAATTCACACCCCCATTATCACCTCGTGTCGTGCCCGAAATGCACGCTTTACCCACCCTTGATAATCATACAAAAACGAAAAAGAGTGCATCCGATAACCATTCGCCAGTAGGCGCCGAGTGGATCGAGTTCAATGCTTAGATCCACCACACGACCTCAACTCGTACGTCCCTCCCATCTCCTTTCATACCGTCTCCCGCACCGATACTCGATCCTAATCGTGGACCAGGACCCATCCGCGAACCCCACAATGACGGACTCTGTCATCCGCGTTGATCCCTATCATACCCTATTCCATACTCTCCACGCAGGTCCTCGCGTTTCCTCTCTCGTTCCCTCTGTTTCCTCTCTCGTCCCATTCCTCTCTTGCTGCTCCCGCTTACCCCGCTCGCAAAAACGTACTGCTTGCACTACTGCTCGGTGGGCGTGCCGACACAGGCATTGTCTGCAAGATGTATGTATGTCGGACCACGATCCATCAGGGTGATCTTCTCGAGCAATTTGCGGTAGAGCTGGGTTGGTATGGCATGGGAGACCTCGGTATTTCAATGTTCACCATTTTCCAGTATACCTTACGTTGATTTCCCCGAGGAAGACGATTCAGAGGCGTTCATTATTTCATACACTCGAATCAGCTTGTTTCGGTGAAGGACAGGGACCGTGCCATATGTGGGCGACGGCGACGAGCGAGCTGATGGAAGAATTTCCAAGGTAAAATTCGTCTAGAACGTCTGAGCGCACGTCACGCCCAACCGGCGCCGGCGCGCAAAACATAAGTGTGACCAAATCGCCGTGTAAACGATGAGCGAGAGTACCCTTAGTTGGGGGTAAGATTGAACCTGAAAAGTCGGCAGGTGGATAAACCAAAGGAAAAAGGACATAACAAACCGGTTGGCAATCGAGTGATGTCTATAGAGCTTCACTGGCAGTCGCTCCTCGATTATAAGAGCACAGGAACGCGAGCATTGCCCCGACTCCACTATTGCAATAGCCCGGCCCTGTCACCTTGCTCTTGAAATTTTTCACAGCACGGAATTATATCTCACTGGCTGCCAAGAAGTTTGTTTCGGACGATCTCTACGGGCTGTACACAGGAATTGGGAAACCGAGGCATATGCATAGGTAAATAAATATCCGAGCCACCATTCAAAGTACCACCACCCTTCTCCAGTTTCTACGCAAATTTGGCCCCGCTCAAACCTGATGCGTACCATCTCCCCATACCCTAAGTCGAATTGCCCCCGAGTTGTCTGCTTCACCCTCCACGACCTGACGCGCACCATTTTCTAACTCCTCCAGTGGAATTGCCTCCGCATCTCCCTCCTGACCCTGACCCTGCCCCGTTGCAACCTCCACAAACCCAATGGCAGACATCGTGTTCTCGCTGGCAACGGGCTGTGACAACATGCCGAATCCGGTGTCGATCCCCTGTTGGCGAGCATGGAGGTCACGGTCATACAGCTCTCGCACACTGATGATGAATCGAGGCATTATGGGGGTTATAGTTGCATAGGAAAGCAAACCCAGGAAGAGCCGCCCTGTGATACTTATTTTGAGGAAGAGGGCGGAACTGATAATATAAATTGTATACCTGGAAGTACAGAGAAAATATATCCATGTGGTTAGTTTTGTGCAGGTACTCAAGGGCCCAGGTAAGATAGGCAGAAGAATAGATGGCAATGGGGGGAATTGAAAGTGGAGGAAAATGGAAGACATACACAAGGAAATAAAGAATTCCATCCCTCATCAGTTGTTCCAAGTACTTGTTAGGCTGCCACTGCTTGGTTGCTTTATACATGTCAACTGCCTGCTTCAAGGTTGGTATGACAGCAAGGATGAGGAGTGTGACAGCAAGAGCCACTTGTGCAATTGCAAAATACAAATACTTTCTGAGTGAGCCATCACTGGATCTGCTGCAAATAGAGAAATCAAGAATCTGGACACTTGTAACTGAAAGAAAGGGTGGTAGGAGATGAAGGGCCATCTATGTGAGATTCTAATCAAGTCTGCAATTTATCATGAGACTCACCTGAGAGGTAGGTATTGGGACTGTAGTAGATCCCCACAACAACCAAGGCAACAATAACTGATGGCACATAAACAAATAGAAAAATCCAAAGAATCCATTTGGATCGATTCCATATTGCATATACCCTCAGGATCATCACCACTGCAATTTGAAAGGATGATCAGAAAATATAAAATCAGTGATTACTATGATAACTCACAATCAGCTGCAGAAAGGAATACTGGAAATGTCCAGGCAGATACCAGACACATTATTGTACCTTAGAATATCCATGCATCATATGGATACCATTCAAAAGAGCAGGAAATTAGTGTGCTTACATCTATAGAATCTTGATTACTAGTACAAGTGATAACTGTGATTTAAACACATACACATCAGGAAAAAGCACAAATGCTACATAGCACTTTGTAGCACTTGTAGTCCCTGTAGGGTCCATAGACTTCCTCCCATTTTATAGTACTCTGTAGCCACTTCAAATCAAGAGACTCTATGATAGCAAACTGTAGCACGCCGTGGTATTGTCTACAAACACTACATTGAACAATATAGCATCTCATAGGGGTATACTATGCGTCTATCAGCAACAACAGCACTCA
>JBBPRR010001004.1:0-13898 GCA_038093115.1 Hortiboletus flavorubellus | reverse complement strand
TCAAACTCTGCGAAACGTTGCAAAGAAGTACGAAGGGTATCTTCTGGGGTTGGCGGGGTGGGGACATGGGTGCGTTGGGGTTGGGTGGGTGGAATTGGGAGATGCAAATCGGACATGTGAACATCTTGGGTGGCGGCCATGGAAGGCAGTGAGGCCACAGGGTGAATTGGGCAGTCTACTGCGTTCGAAGGCAATGCAGACGGTCCATCGGAGAAGATATCGCTACGTGAGCTGGACTGTGCGGTGTTGTAGCCACTCGAGGTAGACGGATTGGAAGAAGAATCATCTGTGCTGGTGGAACTTGTACTCCTAGCCCTCTTATTTCTAGTTTCTGGGTTGTGTGGACCCGGCGGTGAGGCTGTTGCAGGGAAGCGATGGTTATTCGAGGACGAGGTGCCACTTGTGGTGGGCTGGATGGGCATGGAGTTGTCAGGATCCGAATCATACCCGCCACACTCCTCGAAAGGGCGCTTTCCATGCGAGTGGATATTGACACGGTGCAGATGAGGCGGCGGATGGTACCCAGAGGACGACATCTGGCGAACTCGACGCGGGCGATGATGGTGGAAGAGAGAGAAGGAAAAACAATTTTTTTTTCGACTTGAATGTCGCCAGGGAAGAATATGAAAGGCACTGTCAATGGTGGACTATCCGAATTACTGCGCGGCTCTGACTACTCGCTCCCACTGCCACTCGCGGGGACTCGGACTCACTTGGTAAGACTCCCCGGTCGTAATGCTTCAAACAAGACCCGGCCCTGTTATTTCCAGCACCGTCGCGATGCCCTCCCAGTGCAGCCAAATGCATCATGCATGGGAATCCACCCCCTTACTTATACTACATGTGGACATCATGCTGGATATGTCGTGCGCAATGGGCATGCACGCATTCCACTCTGGTGGCCAAGGCTATAAACAACGTCTGACGCCGTGCGGGGCGACAGTGGCGAGGGAGGTGAAGGCACCGCCCACATCTCACTCGGTCTCACCGGCGCCGTCCATGGTGGGTAATAATAAACCTGCCCCTTTGGCACCATTTCCACCGCATCTGCGAGCAACACTCTCATTCTCTGCGATATGTCGTCGTCAGCGTGCTTTTCGTCGTCGGCATCGGCTGACTCACCCTCAAACACCACAGGGAGGTGCACCAGCATACCAGCACAGCTGCCAACGCCAACGTAAACACCATCACCACCATGACACTTACGCCCAGGTCGTTCCCCCTTCCGAGCGTCCACGCGGTGACAGTAACCACCACACACCCGCTCTTGTTCTGCGTCTGGATACCAGAATTCATGTCGGTTCCTATAAACGTATTCCCGGCTGAGCTCGCTGTGAACGGCCGGACAGCACCAGTCAGTCTATATGAATCGACCAACATTCGATCCGAAAACCTAACTTACCCTGCACGCTCGATCCGCTCACAGCTGGAGGTTCTGCTCCTATCCCAGTCTGGCTTACGCCCAACGTTTCAACGGCTCCTGCCCCCGTCGCTAAAGGTACCCCGTCAACCTCGGCGTTTTGCTCTCTACATGTGCAGTGTTTTAGTGTTCCTTCGAGGTCGGCGCCGCACAACACGTACGATCTCGCACTCATACGCGCACCACCCGACGGCCATGTCCTCGAGGTGACCAAATATGTCTCGTCTCCGGACCCATGAAGCTCCGTCGGCATCGGTTCCCCGGCGTAGTCTAGCCTCAGATCCGATGTCGGTGCAGCAAACGTTGCCGGGGATCGGGTAATGGTGAGAACGGACGCCAGTAACCAGAATGCTTTCATGGCGTCAACGCTGGTGACAATGCTTTGGTGTTTCGTCGAAGTCCCAGAGTTGCGTTGTCAGCGTTTGCTCGTGGGCCTCAAGAGTCATACGGACGGCCCACTATCCCTAATAAACCTTGATGATACAGATGCTTGGGACTAGGTGTATGCGCATGACAGGATGCCAGCTCACGGGACAGCGCCTGTGACACTACTAGCAGTTGTATTCAGTCATGTCGAGTTCCGTACAGGAAGTTCAGGGTTTATTAACGTTCAACACCCTCCAATCATAGATTTATGATGTATAGACCACTCACCTTTCCGCCACGGCGTGCAATGTACCCTTTGACACCAATACTTAGTTTTATCATTCAAGGGAAGAAAGGAACTGCCAGGCTTGGGCTGGTACCACCTCGGATCTGTGGCTATTAGCCCCGGCCTTGGCATCTTGTGGAATTTGAAAGCTGTGGGACGTACGGCATTCCATCTAATCAAAGTATCCTGGTACCAGTCTTCTTGGTTCTTCAAAGCTTCATGGCTCCATATGCCAAGTCCGTTGCGCTTTGGGATGTACCATGCTGTAGAACTGGCTGGAAGTTTACACGGATGTGGCAGAGGGCATTTTTGAGCCGCCCATATCTTTTGGGGTCCTGGGCATGTGCCTCTTATCTCGGAGCCCAGATCCCCTTTACGACCCACATACAGTGAACACATGCCGGTCCACGTGTGTCATGCAGCGAGGTACCAAACGAGACTCCAAGGTCGAGGTCTATAGGCCATTGGAGGTGGCAACATGATGAAGTGGCGCATCCCATTGCCCAACGTCACACTTTCCGCTAAGCTTCGAGACGTTCACCGTTCATCAATCGTTCGATGGATTGAAAATCCGACCTGACCAATAGCAGACAACAAGTCGCGATGCCAAGGCATGTTTTGCAAGCTCCGGATCGTATTGGTAATCGATTGACTCATATTCTCCCAGAGTCACGATATACTTAACCAAGGATACGGACGCTCATCAGGGACTCTTTTCCGCACTGTCGGCCTCTGGCTGTGCGGCCGAGACTCCTTACTGATCAATTCGTAGCTGGCGTGATGGCATGTACAAAAGGTACGACGCAAGTTGTCCCGAATACCAGTGTGGTCTCGAACGCCATCCGGTGGCTGTCGGTTGTCACGTCCTTCGGCGGGACAAGTCGAGTTGCGACGCATCCCAGAATCTCCCGACGGAGAGGAACGTAACCACTATGGCCCGCCACCGGGAGAGACCTGTCATTAAATAGGAGAAGTACATCAATTGATATAAGTAGTATTCTGATGCACATCTCGAAATAGATGGCATGTTCTCACATCGCATTGTTGGTCGGGCTTTGCAATTGTAGTTGTTATTAGTATCGCACCCACGCCCCCGCTAGTCCGGGCGCGATCGCTGAAGACAAGGACGTAGCATAGTCGCCGGAAAGTGCCATCGTAACTGCTCCTGACAGCCCCGAAACGTTCATTCCTTAAATCATCTGTGACTCTAAAGGTCAGTCTTAATGACATCGCCTCCCCTTTCCATGCTTCACTGACCAGTGGGCATCACCTGCAAGGCTGACCACCTTCTATTTATTGTCGTCATGATTGCGTACTGCGGACAAGTTCGTCATCGTGTTCCTTGACTGGTTCCCCGTCGATCGAGATGACGCACCTGTCATTATCATCCTGGTGTCCACTGAGACGTCAGCACGATCCAAAAGAACCATACGATCGACACGAGGTTCACGTTTCCAAAAGAATGCCGATCGTGTCTGAGTTTTTGCAGGCAGAGGTCGGACATATCCGGATAATGTGCCTTTCAAGTGTGAGAACGGGAGTCTCAGGCAGGATTGGATATGCAGCTGGGTGGAAAGCAGAAAAGAGACCTTGGAGACCAGAGTCCGATCAGTTTGCTTACATAAAAGAGAGGTTGGAGGCCACAGGTTCCCACTAACCGCACACTTTGCGTAACAAGTTCCCCGTAAAAACCACTTCAAGGTCCCGTCTTTCGGGATTTGACCCGGGGGACCCAAGACGTCAAATAGGGAAGTCAAAGACTCTTTGGAATACAGTTTGCGACAACCCAGCGAGGAAATTTGACTGCGAAACACCCTTTTGAATCACGACAACGTTCGGAACAGCTTCAATTTGGAGATGTATTCGCACTCAGGCTCCTCGTATGGTTGTGTTCGTAATTCTGTTCAATGAGGACAACCTACTTAATCCTGGAATCCCGCGCATATGAAACGACAAGAGGGGAGGTTTCGTCGTCATCATTACAGTAATCATTGCAGGGGAACTGCTCTCACCTGGACGGCATGGGAGCGATGTTTATAACTCTGGATGAAGGACATATGATGGACCGAAGTTCAGAGCGAGCATCCGTGGCTGACGCGAGGTAGTCAGCATCAAGGTATGCGGCATGGTCGTAAAACGAGTAGAATTTTGTGGCGGTGGCGTGGGATAATCTGGCTCCTGACTCGGATTCAGGCAATTCAGACTGTCAACCATTCACGGAATTTCACTCGCGCTAGCCATACTGTAATATCAGAATATGATAGTTGTCCTGTTCACACCAAGTGCCCACGGTGTCCGCGCAGGGCTAGGGCGCCTAGTTTCGATACACTCACTGTAACGTTCAAGGTGCGTGTTCTTTTTCCTGCCGCAGTGGATGAGGTACATCCCCAACGCGACTCGGCGACCGATTTCTCTTCGCGACAGCCTCTATTCATCATATTTTGATCGTGTTCACCCCAATTGCATCTGTAGCCTCGTTGGCGTAGTCAACCTGGTGCCAGCGCGTCCCGACACAAAATCTGAATCGGCCTGTGGTGATACCGATGCCGACAGAGACCTGTTCTCGCCATTTTTTACAGGCTCAGAGGATGCAGGACGCAAAGAACTGGCAACCAAATTCCTGGCGTTGCTTTACTGTTGAAAGTCAACAAGGCTCCGTGGTGGAGTCACGGCGTGCTTCGTTTACTTTTTTTTTTTTTCGTTCTAGGTCAGCGACGCGTCCTGGTTCTGATCCGTCTGGTTCTATTCTGACCCGTGCATCCGGATGTAGGCAGAATGGCCCATATCCTGGCGACAGCGTTTACTGTGGTTTTGACATCTCGTGTCCAAAGTGCGAGATCTTGAGACGTGACGGAGGGCAGGGGTGGTGACATCCCGGCAAGTCCATTCGTCGTAAGTGGTCGAAATGTTTAACACTAATTATTCGCCCTAGATTATGACCACTCGACAGATTCAAGTCTAACGATTTCTGAAGCGAGTTAAACCCGACCCGAACTAGTCCATGCCTTGGGTGGCGAGCATCGTGCTATTTACTACGGTACTTGGTACGGCTCAATAATCGCCGGCGTGTCGTCACAACATTGACAGGTATGCAAATCGATTGGCTTTGTTCACCCGTGATCACCTCAGGGGCGGCATCGCGCGTCACTGGGTTCATCGACACTCTGCCCCTCGCACACGAGTGGGGCAAAGGTGCATACTACTTTCTCCGATCCATCCCGAGTTGACCGTCAAGCTTTCTCTCAGTCTTCAGCATTGTCATCCTGCCCATCATGCCTTTGCTTTGCATCTCAATTCCTTGGGTCGCATCAAGTCATCCACCACTGCGACTCGAACGTTTCTATCCTCTGCCATAGGTTGTACCTCTGCATCTGGCCAAGCTAATAGGTCAACTGGCCTACTGATTCGTAGAAAGGATCGAGGGGTAAATCCCATGCCATAACCTTTTCAGGTGGTGCCGAGACGAAGGCGCCGTCTCCCAATGGACAAACAGCATCACCATACTTTTTTTCGCGTTGGACGTGCATCTTCTGACAACGTCACGCAGCAAACGATCCTTGTCGTGTGTGTTTGACTCGTGTATCCGCGGTACCGCACCTGTCTTCCAAGATCCCTCATCCATACTTACTACGACGAATCAGGCCGCTTCGACCGCTTCTCCAGCGTCCCAACCGGCATTTTACCAGTTCGCTTCATCCCGGCAAATTGCCGCATCGCCCGGAATGAACCACAAATGGTATATCGGTGCGCATAAGGTGGCAACCCGGAGGGTATGTTGACCGGTTGACGCCCGAACAAGTGACGAGAATCCAACTATGGGACACAGAAATCGGAGGATGTGTATCCGAAGACGGCGATCATGTAAAAGCTAAGAATCTTTGAAGACATTCCATGCCGCTCCTCCCGCGTCCTGTAGTAGTTGGCATGGGCTCTGAAAGAGGAAAAGAGGGTGTTTCCAAGAGAGCGAAAAAGTAGTTGGTTGCAAGGCAAGGCAGCTTTAGGACGAGCGAAATTGGCATTCGCTGCCGGGTGTGATAGAACCTGTGTATCGCTGCCTTTTCGGTGCTGGCCCGGCGCCTACCAGTGTTTTTCCAGACCACCGTATTGAATCGTGGTCGGTGAGCCAGTATGAGTTCCGAAGGTACTTGTGTCCTTCTGTCACTGCAGGGCAGGGTAATGATGTAGCTATCAGTTGAACAACTGCATTTGTGGGCAGAAGCTCTCGCTGCCATGTTCGAGTAAGGTGGGGGGAGGAGTTACATCGAGGAGGCCATCGACCTTGATCGCGAAGCACTGCAACTTTGCACCAAAGCCTAGCCGCATTTAAATGCTGTAGGACATTGTTTTAAGATTGCTTAGATGTCAC
Source organism: Hortiboletus flavorubellus (assembly GCA_038093115.1). Taxonomy (NCBI): domain Eukaryota; kingdom Fungi; phylum Basidiomycota; class Agaricomycetes; order Boletales; family Boletaceae; genus Hortiboletus; species Hortiboletus flavorubellus. The sequence goes on along the minus strand of JBBPRR010001004.1, from coordinate 7,460 downwards.
ATCAGCTAAAGGTTGCTTCTCGCCGTGCATGACCAATCTGCCCCTTTCAAGTAACTTGCCCAGATCGATAATCAGTGCACAGCAGAACTGCTGAAAAGCCGTCGTGGTCCAGCTTTACGTTGCTAAGACCATGAATTCACAGCAGGGTGAACAGACGCACAAGGTCATCTTGGTTGGCGTTGGGTGAGCCAGACTGCAACTTGCGGACCACTGACATACTAGTACTTGATTTAGCGGCGCATCTTGTTCGGGAAAGACGATCGTCGCCAAACACCTCCGCAACATTATCCCAAACAGTGTCATTATTCACCAGGATGTAAGTCGATTGTGATGGCGCCACTCTCAGTGGTACTGATTGAGCGTAGGACTTTGCGCCAGTCAGTGCTGCGGGCATTTAGGCCCTTCAAGTTACATTCTCACTTTTGTTGTAGCCTTACGGAGCCATTCCGTATCATCCTGTCCACAAGGTCCAAGACTGGGACAGCGCTCCGACTGCTATAGACTGGCCTAAACTCCGAGAGTTCATCAAGCAAGTCAAGCAAACAGGCAGAATCCCTCCCAAACACAAGAGTGCCGACCACCTCAACGAACAGATAGAGCTGTCTATCAGCGAAGAAAATATAGTACACTGGAAGGAAGTCTTCAGCCGCCTCGCTGAGAAATCCAGTGATAAAGTTGTGTGGGCCCTCGTCGATGGCTTTCTCTTGTATTGGGACCCAGTAGGCTCCGACCATGTGGTTGTCCTTTGGCAACATTGAACATCATTGTGCAGGTCATTGTCGACCATTTGGATCTCAAAGTATTCCTCAGGACGCCGCACGACGTGCTCAAGGAACGTCGTGAAAAGCGCGCAACTTACGTCACGACTGGTGAGCTGATAATTCGTACGAAAGTCGTTACTGATATCGATTTTCAAGAGGCTGAAACGTGGACAGATCCCCCAAACTACTGGGAGAATATTGTCTGGCCTGCCTATCTTGACGCTCATAAGGGCGTCTTCACGAATGATGATGTCGAGCACGGAAGACCTAGGGAAGACATGGTGCCCGATTTGCTGTTGATAGATGGCCTGGAGCACACGATGGACGACATTATCTCAACGTGTTGCAAGCACTTTGTAGACTATGCAGAACGGTTGTAGGAAGCGTACATTTATACCATATTAACTGTAACACCTTTACTTCCTTCAGTATGATTAATCCTCGCCCAACCTCGAGCTACATGAACAGTTTCTTTCCTTTTATCTAGGTCCTCCTCCTGGATGATGGACATCGCAACCCTACTAGTCATCGAGCGGCGGTGATGGAAACCACGAGGCCACGTGTACTGTGCGAAGCAGCCTGCACCTTGTCCATCGACTCCCTCCATTGCCCTGCTACATTGTATCGCTAGTTGTCGACAATGACTGGTACGTACTGACGAGTTGGTGCTGCGTTGATGCTGACCGTTGGACAAGACCCAATGGAAATCAACGTCGGTAGGGCGGTCTATGCGGTGACATTCTCAGCGGATGGCGACTACATCTTCAGCGGAAGTGAAGGTGTGGCGAGTGGAAGACGGCAAACAAATGGCAGCGATGGAAACGAATGCTGTCCGATGTCTCGCCGCATCCAACGACAGGAATGGGGACACTCTGGGGCAACATCCGGGTGTGGGATGCAAACACATACAAACAGGTCTTTGCGTACACGGAGGATTACGGCACCGTGGTCCGTGGGGTCGACTTCTCGCCCGACTCGTCCATGCTGTCACACTTTGGGACATTGCGACACACACCCAGCTTGGTCTCACCCAGCACCTTCAGCAAGCACGTTCAGTCGCGCTTTCTCCAGACGACCGCTTTATTGCAATTGGCGGATGGGATGGGAAAATCATCGTTCAAAGTCTATCTCGGATCATTGTAAGTACTGTCTATTGATTTGTCGTGCATCCCAACGTTCTTGCTCGGATGATCCGTACACATGGCACTCAATCCCTTCGTCTCGTCCACAGCCCACGTTCCAGGAACCACACATTCAAATTGACTATGCCGCACTTGATTCCTGGAAGCATGGTCAACTCGCGAATGCGGAAACATTATTGACCGTAGTCGTCGACAACCTTGGGAATCCAAGCCATCATGCACTTGCTAGTCGAGCTCTCATCCGAGCACGTTTGCGCCAGTGGGACGCTGCCATCGCGGACGCCACACAGGTGTTTGTTGGCCCGCTTCCACGTACGCTGATGCTGACCTATTGCGCGCCAAGTCTATCAAAATCCAGCCATCCATCATTGGCTACGTTGCAAAGAGTGTAGCGCTTGTCGGCACCGGAGAAAGGCACAAGGCATATCGGGCGTGCGATATCGCGCTCGCGCACTCTCATTCATCTTACGTTAACTTCCTCCTTTTCATCAAGGTATGTGTTCCGTGCGCTCGGGCTTGGTTGCCCTCGGATCATCGTGTGCCCAGGCTATCATCGTCTTTACGGCCGGAGAGCACGACGATGCAATATCCCGCGTGGACGACCTCATTGTTACAGTACGCCTCAATACAACATGCTACGTAGTCCAGGCACGTCCACATGCGTTACCACACAACAGATATCTTGATCGACTCTTCTACTAGGCATATATGCATCTCCTCGGAAACTCGCGCATGGAGGGTGGAAACTACGAGAGTGCGGTACGATCGTTTGAGTGCGCACGAGCCCAGATGCGGCCCTATTCGAGTCAAGCACTCTCGATGATCTCACTGGTAAGCCTCCTATTGGATATACCGCAATGTATCGAATCCGCTTGCCATCTGTGCCAGATCTCTGTATGGGAATTTGGTAATCTCGACATCACGATTCGACAGCGCCTTTCTGAAGCCCTGTATGCCGCCGGTCGCATTAAGGAGGCAGGAGAATCTCTACCGAACATCGTCGATATCATCGGTAAAGAGGCCTATGTGACTGGATCGATTACGACCTGCTTTTCTGGTGAGTTACGTCCCTCCGCCATGCATTCAAAATTTCACCAGACTTCGCGCAACGATGTCTCTCCACACCCGAAAGCAGTGGTGACACAACCTTCCATTCACCATCCCCTACGCCCCTCTTGAGAGTGTGGGTCAAAGTGAAATTTACAGACAGTTCGTGGAAAGATGCCTTGGTTGCCACTGTCAATGTGAGTATCTCCCCTTGCTCTGGTACTCATCGTGGGCTTGACATTCCGTTGCCCTCAAGTTTACCGTGCCAAGATTCACGATTTATCGAGCTCTCTGCGATCATCTCGAGACGCTCAACCAGACAATGGTTGCGACTGAGTGTTTCCGCGGAATGCTGAGCGAACTGGGAGACAAAACCCTAGATGTTGAGCAGGCGGAATGGGTTTTCGGTGAGCAGTCTTGCATACGGCGTACGCATTGTCGCTTATGGCCATTCCCTGTCAGACTTCAGGCAGCGTTTCTCCAAGAAATTAGAGTACCTTGGGGATACTGCAATGAATGCCCAGAAACTCGACGAGGCCCTCTCCGAATATTCAGCTGCATTATCCCTCGATCCCCTTGTACCTCAAGGTCTTCTCATCAGGCGAAGCAAGGCGTACATAGCCAGTGGTCTGTGGGAGTATGCGTTACATGATGCAGACAAGGTGCGTTCCTTTGTCTCTTGCATGTTCATTCTTGTCGACAGCATCGTCCTTAGGTGATCGCGCCCGATCCATCCTCTCCGTGGGGGTACGAGCGGAAGCAAGCGGCTTTACACAGGGCAGGACGCTATGACGGTGCCGTTGGCACGTTCGAGACGATGCTGTTGAAGATATCGCAGTGCCCAATCCAGAAATTCGTGGTGAGTACACTGACATTGTGCTGATGGTTATATATCGATTGTCTCGTAGAGCGTTGTCACGAATTCGTAAATCCAGAGCAAACCAAGGCGGCAATTCGTGCGGCGATCGCAAACGCCATTCGAGAATCCCCGCTAGTGCTCATTAACACCGACTCTGGTCGTCTGCTCGACAAGTCTGGGCGAGCGCACTCGTTCGAATCGCAACCCATCTTTTGGGAGTTGATCTCCTCCATGACCATAGACATCGATCATGCCCGGATTCAATACGAAGTTGCAAAGTACTACCGTTACGCCACGTTTTCGCACAAGTGGGAAGACAACGAACCTCTGTTCGAGCAAGTCATACGCATCGTGGTCTATGAGCTCGAAAAGTCGTTCACTCACGACAAGCTGCAAATGTTCTGCAAGATCGTGCGGGATTCTAGGTTCCATTGGGCATGGAGCGATACGTGTTGTATTAATAAAGCAGATCACTTCGTCCTTCAAGTGGCCCTGGTATCCATATTCAAGTGGTACGAGGGTTCCGCTGCAACAATCGTTCTACTTCGTGGCGTTCGCTCTCCATCGAAAAGCGGTGATCTTATGAGGAGCATTTGGAACAGTCGGGCCTGGACATTGCGGGAATATCACGCATCCACGGTGGTCCGATTCTACACTGAAGATTGGAAGCCGTACCTAAACGTTGATATCCCGAACCACAGGGACTCGCCAGAGATCATCGCAGAGAGTAGGAGGCAACCGGTGTGTCGGCACGGGCCTTGATGGCACTCCGACCGGGTCTGGATGACGTCCGGGAGGAACTGCGTCTAGTTTCGACGCGCGAAACGACACGGGTTGAAGATGCAGCTTACTCGTTTCTTGGAATATTTTCCATGTCTTTACCAGTGGTATATGGGGAGGGGGACAAGGCACTTGGGCGATTCTTGGCACAGCTCCTCACAAGCTCGGGAGGTATGAGCACTCTCGCGTGGACAGGGCAATCTTCAATAGCTGCCTTCCAGCTAATATCGGTGTGTTTAACCAGCTGCTGACAACGCACGTCCATTGGCGGCCGAAGCTGCCGAGATGGACAAGATCACTACCAGACTACGCCCCCCTTTCCTCAGTGCCACCTCACTCGTGAAAACCTGTATGACCTACTTCATGCGCTCCCTGTACCATTTTTCGTGGGGCAACGCATGAGACTTCCCTGCCTCTATTTCAAGCTTGGACCTTTATCTGCTTCTCGGAGTGGATCATGGCACGCCTTCCGTGCACAGACAACTTTTGGGATTGTGGAGATCAGGACCGAGGAAGATCTCTCTCGATTCGGTTCTCTTTACCTTGTCCATCCATGGATCGACTTTTTCCTCGATCGACAGCCTGCTGGGAGTGTAGCAGATATGATACCCGAAGAAAACATGGAAGACCAGTCTTCCTCGATAGGCGAGTTGCCATCGGTCCCCCGCCCCTTCGGTGTCACATCGGCAACCCTGCAAACACGACCAGTCCAACTCATTGCTCGTCTTGGGCGACCATTTAGTGGCTCCACTTGAACTGCAGCGTCTCTGCGCCCCCCCTCATCATTATCGCTGACGGAAACGCAGACACGAGCCCTGCAAGTCATCGCTCGGTTGAGTCAACCGTTCGGTGCACTGTTACTCACACCTCACCTGGGGAACGTGGCAGCGTATCGGAGGGTCGCTTCCGAGAGTCTGATCACTGTCCAGGTAGAAGAGATTACGCGAACGATGTTAGACAAGCTAGCAAAGAGTGTACACACTGTGGATGTGCTGTAACGATCGATGGTATCGGTATACGATACTCTTTCTCCGCATTTCACTTTTCTCCCCACCCCTTTCCTGTTAATGTTAGTTTGGTGGGCGTTCGAGAATGCGCATGTGCCGCACGTTGGACCACAAGCCCTTCTTGTCATCTCTATGTTTTGTAGACTAATTTCTCGTCTTGTCGTTTCCTCGAAGCCTCTCTCGTGCCTAGTTGATAAACTCGCTAGACACTACTTCCACCTTACTTTCACCCTCTAGATTTAGTTTTTGAAAGGTACTTTGATCCACCTTCATGGACCGATAGGCGAGAGGCGGTGGGTTATAGTATGCGCCGGTGGGAGTGACATGGACGAAGAGAATTGGATGCATGCCGAGGACAAGCTGAGTACGGTGCTCCCATACCACCCGCGAGCCGCATTGCAGCCCCGATCGTCACTGCGTCATCGATGTGGAAGGTGAGCACCCCCAGCGCACGTCGCTTCTCGCCCTCGCGACTCCAAACCTGCCCAGCCCTCAGGCTGTGGCTTTGGAATCCCACAATATAAACTCGTTGGCCAGCGCCCACAGCTGGAGTGCAAGCATCCCCTGATACGCCCCTGAGTCTGTCATGAATGCTTACAATCGCATCGGCCCACGGCCAACCCAGACTGGCCCACGGCGTTGCAACCGCTGTGCCATCATCAGTCAGGTGTTCTGACGGCAGGGTCCTAGTGACCCTCTCACCGAGTATCGCAACCATGTCGACAGCCCCAAGACTCGCTGGTAACCTTGCATGTACATTGAGTGATCATCAATTTTCTGTTCTTGTTCGCGTGGTGCGTCTATTGTACACGTCATCTTATCGCGCAGGACATTGCCTAGAACATGACATGAGATGTGCCTGTGGTACTTCATGAAACGCACTGATTACCTTGGTGGAATTTGAGCTGATGCCATGGTAGCTTTGTGGGCCCTGGCGTGACTAGTGTGTGACAGCCAGTGCCATCTGAGGTGTCCAATCCACATCAAGGTCCGAAATGCTGCAGGCCGCTCGCAGCGCCATGAGTGACATCACAGTCAAAGCAATGTAACTTGGGAGTACGTACATGAGGTACACAGTGGCCGGCGGTCACGCCATGTCCCCACCTCCGAATCGCGATGTCTACCAGATTCGACGAATTGAATGGAATCCTCAGTTTGCGAGTGGCCCGGCCAGTCACTTGCAACGTTTGATCCGTTCGAATCAATAATGGTACACCTCGCTCAAATGGCCCATGTGTTGGTTCCCTTTGCGCGCCAAGCCCTTGGCAAGGGCTCTGGCTCACCTTCTGACCATATCCGACCTTGCGAGCTTAAAGTGCGGTAAATACAAGAAAGGCAACGTCGCTGTAGCCCATCTCCAACCCGAAGCCTCATCCTCCATTTAAAATCAAAGGGGTCCATGATGCGTTTGAAGTGTACATCTTTTTTCGCTGCCCCGGTTCTGCGATGACTCGGCGTATCATCACTTGGGGAAGTAAATGAAATGTGAGATGAGTGGCTCTACATGGTCGACCCACAGGTCATCAATCAATCGATCATCCGTCTCTTTCTTGCTCTAGCTTTCGTTAGGATAGACAAAGTTGGGCGATGCCAGTGTCCCAAAATGTTCTGGCTGGAAATTACGAGACTTCGTTCTTGATGGGCATTGACAAGTTGGACAAATCGAGGGAAGCCTAAGTCGATGTTTTCTCAGCAAGCCCAATGTAACATGCTGAGAGGAATCATAGCATTTACGTGGTCGTGAAACACTACATCTGCAAAAATGCAGGAGTCTACATTGGCCTATGTTGTATATGTAGCACCAGTTGCACCCATCAACATCCCCCCCCTTACATAGTACGATGTAACATACTTCGTTTCTATG